>JTDE01003128.1:81272-99624 GCA_014338405.1 Paragonimus skrjabini miyazakii | reverse complement strand
GAGGACAAGGAGAGACTATCGAAATAGTGTGTACGCGCTCGGCAGAAGTTCCAACAAGGCGAATGACAATGATGGATGTGAATGCATAACTAACTTGCAAATGAGTATACGCGTTTGAGGTTTGATTTTTGACGTGACCTATATGGGCGTTTGTGCAATAAACGAATTCTCAGGCCAAGCGTCTTTTGCGGTCACAACACTATTGACTGTCTCGAAGTGATCTTGAGGAAAAATGGAATTCCCGCCACCTAGAGATGCTTCCCGCAATCTGATTGGTTGGCTGACACCCAATCAGCATATTGGAGCATGTACTGAACTTTTGGAGGCACTCTTTCCCAAACTTGACTCCGGATTTGAAATCTGTACCTAGGATTTACCCATCTTAGCATACGTATTTTACACTGTTCCACCTTGACATATTTGTTGCACCACGGCGGGATCCTCTGGGCTTTCTGCTACAATAAACTAGATGTCAGTGGGCAATTAGCCGAAAGTCCCATGAACCGAACCAAATGGGCCCCAACACTGTGGAGGTATATTTATTGTAAGCATGTATTAAGCTTTTGCTACATATTTAATGCACACTGTTGATTAAACGTTTCAGGTATCAAAAGTAGGTGCCTGTTGATTAATTTGCGCTTCTGAGCCCTTTACGTTTTATTGCGTGTCGTCTCGTTTGTTATCGCCGCTCTCATTGCTTTTTGTTGCAAGTGCATTCACTTTTGGCGTGCTTTTGTTCTCGTTTACAACTTTGAATCTGTGATGTGTCAACCTTTATCCATCTTCCTTTTCATCACGTTCTCCCCTTTCCACGAATAGACTGTGCAGTGTAGTACCTCACTTCATTCTGGAGTCAAAAAGGCTACTCCTGCCATATGTCCGTTGCCCACAGGAAGCAGTCAGTAAATAATTCCTACTTCTTTTTCAACAGAAGGAATTTCCCCTTCTGTTGATGATGCATCAAGCATCGTATGGAACCTGCTTGGCTCCGTGAGGTTTCTGCGACTGAACAACAGCAGCCATTCAGTGACACTAGGGTTTTAAGAGGTTATTTTGCTGCATTTGTACGTAGTTTGAACAGCGTATTATAAGTAAACCGGTGTAACGCGGGGCAGTGAAAGCCGTGAGGAAGCTGTCTTGCTGATGACGCCTTACTTTCACTTACAGCTCGGTTGTTTGTTTGCAAGGTGTAGGCGCTTTGATGTTGTATGTTTGAATGTAGACGTAGCTATTTTTGGCGGTTAGGTCCCCTACCCTCTCCCTTTTCTTCTCTCTTCCTTAACAGGGGTTGTTTCTTCTTCTTCATGGCTGTGTGGCAGTTAAGCATCGGTCTGAACCACTGATGTATTGCTGTCTATGATTATGATGATGATGATGATGATGATAACCTGAACAAAATGTTCATATATTATATTGTTAGAATAGGGAAGATTATCCACTGGTTTATTCCTAGCTCATGACGTCCGGTGATACACTGCAAGTTTGTCCAAATCCTGTGTAGTGTAGTGTACTTGATCTTACCTTCACCTCAAGTGATGGTGTGCGAAAACGTTTATCTTAGTTTGGGAACTAAACTCATATTTCTTCGGGCCAATTGAAGGAGAATCCTATTTGTTCGTTGCACTGTACATCTAATTACTTTTTTTCACACCTCAAAGGCCGTCCCAAACAGAGTATGACGCAAACTTCTGGAACAATTTTCCTACGCAAAGTGTTAGGCAGAGGTAACATTATGTATATAATACGATGTTTGCTACTCATGGGTTCGTTAACACCACCACGGGTTCAGGAAACGCAACTGTTGCTTATACCGCAAATGGACCTAATATGGATCCATCCGGAGCATCGTCTCACATCGACAGATGGATACTGAAGAGTATGCCATTGATGTGCAAGTAAATGTACAGGCACAAGACTAATTTCGATTAGTATGGAAAAGAGTAGACACCTTGATGCCCACATTAATGCTAAAAGAATGAAATACGGGTTTCCAAACAAGAAGGCAAACTTAGTTTTCTTAAGCACTTGCCAACTATACATGTGTTTTGTACAGACGGTGTTTAGAAACTTTCATTTGGTCATCCCGGATCGTTTTCCTTATTTGCAGGGTGCTTGGACGCGTGTTGAGATGAAACGAAAGGCGAATGATAAAACGGTGGCATCGGTAACCTGTGCCGATGGTACTCATCCGTTCTGATTCTACTAACCCCCTCTGCATAGAATTGAGCGAAATCAGCGACTCAGAAGAGACTTTGGACGAGAAAATTCAAAATCTCAAGATTCAATTGAAACAATTGAACGAAAAAACACATCCAGGTTTGCACAAAGTTTGTTGTCAGATAGTATCTGATTTATATAGAATATTTGAAAGTGAAACGCAAAGCGGAAAGTTGGTTGGCTGAAGAGAAGCAGCGTGTGCATATTCTACATGAGAATCGAGTAAGTCACAGTTGCTACTCCTTTCCTGTATTGTTTTCTTTTGTAGCTGGAGATCATATACCGAGAGTACAAAAAGGAGACAGAAGCTTGTGATCGAGATTGCGAAGTACGTGTAATGTGTTTGATGATATTACACTCTTCTGTTGTAGTTGGAAAAGCGCCGAATACAGGATTATCTTGTTTCCTTGTGTGAGGAACTCAAACGGCGTCTTGAACACGACAAGAAAAACATAGAACTAACACCCAGTGGTGGTGAGCTGTTGCATTTACGCCTTTCTCATGGTTTACAACGCATAGTTATTTCGAGTGGTTATAAACGCGGTTTTCTGTTTTATTTTTACCGACACTGAGTTAGTTAATGGGTAGTAGTATTTTTACGTGCGCAGTGTGTCAAACGAAAGGCTCCCGTTAATGTCTATATATTGCATGAATAAGACATTATTACGGCTAGTTGGTCTTCGGACACTCATGAAAACATCAGTATTAAAATCGTTGGGCGCCTGAGGTTACAGATTGCTTTGTTGATTGGAAAGAGATGTTCATCTGATGAGGCATGTCTAGGTGAGTATGTTACGGAGCTTTTCGGGTGATTGTCGCACTTTTGTTTCTCAAGTCCAATTGGGAGCGGGTTATAAAAGTCTAATTTGGCTTCTAATGCACTATTCCTCACGTTTGATAGTCGTGCCTGATTTTAAGCGCAACGTGGTCTCCAGCATATTCTGAGCACAACTATAGGGTTATATCCCTCGGCAAGCCTCTTCAGAGCTCCTCTGGTGTGTTAGCTGTGTTTTCACTGCCAGCTTGAAACAGATGACTTAGTCGTTGACTCCAAGAGGAGAGTCTGCTTATGAGGCCCCATTTTTGGCTGTTTTGGCCTATTTTTATAGAATTGGAAGTAGCGAGCGTAATCCTTTTCGTTAACCGTTTAGAGTATATTGACGTTTGCATTTTTTAAACGGTAATACCGTTATATCACTGACTAACAGTTATTATTATTATTATTATTATTATTATTATTATTATTATTATTATTATTGGGTTTAACGTTTCAATCTTTTTGCAACACTCGGGTGAATTTACGTGCGATGTGAAGTGGTGTTAAATTCCTGAGTGGCTGTTAAACATTCTCACTTTCTTGTGTGCTCTCGTCGGCGACATCGTTTGGTGACGTTTACAGTTGTTACACTAAGAAATGTTTACCGTCAGGCGACATATGTACATCGTATTGTTTCAGTTTCCACCACGTAGAATCTAGTCACTATAACAAAGATGTGATTTGGCGAACTGAGCAATTTATTGGGTAGGTTTGGTTTCGCATCAGTAAGCCAAACAACTGACATATATAGGGCGTTTCGTATGGCGGAATATCTTGGTGTGCTGTCAAATACAATCATGGATAATGCAATGGATCGGTGGTTCATTCTCAGAATCTTTGGTTACTGTCGGTGAAGAACCCAATTCCCCGAAAATACCGTTTTCATTTACCTTTGGAAAGGCCTGTCTCATTCTGTTCGAAGTGACCTTCATAGTCAGCACGGTCATATGCCACTTCATCCTTCACGAGCGTTCTCAGCCTTGTGTCAATTTTTGGCACCCCACCTACACGCTCGTCCTTTAATTGAGACATCACACTACTGTCTGGATCTTTGTCTGGTCCTCTTCTGCTCTTGTTTTCTGGTTGGTCACAAACCCTTTAAATGTGGTCTAATTTATGACCGTGTTGTCTTCGGATTGAGTGACATAAAATGGCTCTGTCTGGAGATGTCTTTTCTCTTTGTCTGTTCTTTAGCCTCAGGTGGTTGGGTTGACCGGGAAGATACGAATTAGTCGCGCATACTTCGTAGTCAATTGTCCTTTACCGTTGACCGTCGTTCCGTAATCTACCGTTTCATTAGCCGTTATTCTGTTGTCTGTTTACGCGCTCGTAGGCCGTATATGCAAGTTACAACAGTTTCCATAAATCCGAATCCAACAATTAAGTGGGGAGTATAAATAACCTTCAGTCATATGACTGCAACATTTGCTGAATTCTTTTCCAATGTATAACGACTTGTGTGTCGTCAGACCTAGTTCTTCGCTTAAAGTCTGTCATCCAAGACCAGGAAGATGTTTGTTTGTTATATCTGCGTTTTCCCTATCAGTCAGATGCTGTCAATAACGCCTTTTACCATGCCATTCTTAACCTTATGTGGTAAATTAAACACTTGAACATCTTTATACTTACTGGTGATATGAACGCACTACCCGGCCATCTTAGTTCGGTAGAGAAGCGGCTGACTGGTGTGTTCGTTGTTCAAGCACAGCCCACCAACATTGGCGATCGACTGCTACGACTGGGCGCGTTCCATGTATCGACTTGTGCATTTCAGCACAAATCACAGCATTGCGTCACGTAGAGATCGACCTGTGCGACCCATCCGTTGACGCAAATCCGTCATGATGTTGTCACTTATTATTGGCGGTATTTTATTAAGGACTGCCGTTGTTTTTAGTGTAACCGCATTGATTTACTTCCTGTAGTCGTTCGTGCTTGTTTCGTTTTATCGTTTGTCTAAAAATATCTCTTCGTAAACATAGTATAGTGAATTTAAAATTGGGCAACGTGGACGTACGGAATGCCTATGCAGTATCACTATTAGTTTGGATGCTCATGCTACAACAGTGGAATAATCCACACGAGTACTGGGCAGAAATCTTAACAATTGTGCGTACCACTTACGAAAAGGTTTATTATAAGGGTGCACCGCAGATACGACAGAAGTGTGTCTTGTAAGTTTGAAAAAATTCAGTGGATGCAATGGTTACATTACTGGTGCTGAAGCAGGTGGACTGAAAATTTGCAGTTATTGAACACAACTGAATCCTTTTCACAAGAGTCACACCGTGGTCACCAAGTTCAGGACCTCAGTTTTTTTCCCCTCAAATAGCCTTCTCGTGGCCACAACTGCTTTATATCGCCAAGAGCCGTCTTTTCAATCGCAATATGACCACAGTTCAAATAGGCCTGTCCTTTGATTTCGCTTTCAGATTTGGAAAGTTTATCGTCGCTCGGTTCAGATATCAAATAGAAGTAGACAACTGAACCGTAGCCTACCTCGGTCGTTTCAAAATTTGCTGGTTCTATGCAACGACTATTCTTATAGGAACATAGTTGAAAAAAGACCGTTTTCCATGATTCCAACTGAGCGCGTCCTTCAATTATGACAGGATCTTGTTATCCTAGTTTGACTTTTACCGGATTTTGTGACTTTAATTTAACTGACAAAACAACAATAGCCGCACGTCCCAGTTGTTCAAACAATGACGCAACAAAGGATAGTATCATCCGTCGTATTGTCATAGCAACAGTTCGAAACGTTAATTCGTCATTGATCACATTACAACCAACTTCACATATTGGTTTAAGTTGCGCTACATATGTTGATAGGAAAGTAATCTCATTCGTATTGTTGGGTTCGAAATCTAAACAAAATCTTTTGTAATCGCTGTTTCATTCGGCCACTGTAAAACCTCTCTTAATGGGTGACTCCTGTAGAGTTTCGGCTACGCGAAATGCTTCTCCGGTGCTTTGGTAACCATCTCATAAGACTATCGATATAAAACTCTGGTTTGCTATTTTCGAATACGATCGGCAGTTTTTCTATTGTCTTTTATTGCTCCTTACAAGATGAAGGAAATGCAACGAGATAAGGAAATTCCCCCAACCACGTAAACTTTCATGTCTAAATTTCTTGACCACAAAAGTGACAGCGCGTCGCGGTCTTCTTCAAAACTTCTTGCTTGTGAAAAAATCACCTCCATGTCACCAACACTCACCGACGATTCTAGTCTAAAGCACAAAGGAATTCCAATTTCGTTATTCATTAGATCGGAGCCCAAGAGTGACGTTCTTTTAAAGACGCTGGCGCAGCCGAAGACAACACTAATCTTGTCCGGGTTTTTGGGGCTGATTTAGAAGGTACTACAAATTGTATATGCCAACGAGTTTTCTCACCGACTCTACGCAACTTCTTTGAAGATACTCGTCTGTCACCTTCGCACATTATGCGGAGTCTTCATCTAGCTAACTGATGATTAGATTAAGTGGAAGTGTCTGCGTGTTTTTAAGATGAACTGACTTCTTAATATTTATCTACAAACATTAAAGAAGTGCGTAGTTTGTTTATTGCCTTCTGATTCTGAATAGACATTCCGAATTTGCCCTTGTTCGGTTTGGTAAATTCCTAAAAATGCTTCATTGAAGATTGCCTCGATGTCGTCCACTTGAATTAAGGTAAGTTCCCACTGCTGATTAAGTAGGCCAATCAGGTATATCACAGTCCGTCAACACTTGATCCTTTCTATTGGGCATAGTGGAAAAGTGAAATCTCTTTAGATATGGCCACCTCTCCATGTCCAGCAAGTGGACCGTATGGTTAGCAACTCAGATTTGATGTTGGTATGCGAGACCCTTAGTTGACACTTGAAAACTCAATAGCGCTGAGTCGTTTGGGAAGTTCTACCATATCCATCTGACCCTCATATGTCGGCTGCACTGTCTAGGAACGCATTAATGAAATTCTTCCCCTATCACGATCTTACTCATCACTGACACTACTCTGAAAGCCGCCCTGATTGAATTGCTTCTCGTCCGTGCAATTAACCCTGAATTTCCAAGTGCTGGTTTTTGTTTTCAGAGTTTACTCCGATCTGAATCCGTTATGTAAAACAGTGTGGTGTCTTCTACCGTGCAGGATCGTCGTGTGTAACAGCTGCTTGATATGTGGTTATCCTTTGGGCACAAATGACAGTTTGTTTTTCTTGATTTTCATAGGTCATTGTTATTCGTTCATTCGTAGAAAGTCAGGACAAATATCTAGATTGTGATTCTCTCTGCAGATAACGTAGATTGTCAATTATTCAGACTGCGTTATGTAGAGTGTGCCCCTATGATTGTTGTCAGAGCTGGATTGGATTACCCTAGCTCGCCCTATATCTGTTGGTGAAACTAACAGCTCTTCTTCAAACAAGCTGTGTCATTTTCAGAAACGTCATCTCCCTTTTTATTGGCGTCAACAACAGCTTTTTTTTGACAATTTGGCCTGAATATATGCCAGGGGTCTTCTAGCAATCGCTTCAAGTGTTTTGGAATAACTGATGTGCGCATCATAGCGTAACTATCTTATTGTCGTAGCACAGAAACGCATCAAGTGAACCAGCATCACCAATATTGTTCACATTCGGCAATAGAACATCGATCAATTAGCTACCACAAATCCGTACTGTCATGTACTTTCGTCCAAAACAATCTTCCAAACTTTTCTCAGCCATCTTTGACTGCTTCAAGTAAGCCACATTGTTTGATGGATTCTTTTGCTTCCCCGACATAGTGTTTTATGGATAATACCAACCTAGTTCCGACATAGGTAGTCACATTTTTGACATAAGAGGCAACATTTAACCAGATTTCCATCATAATTGTCGATTGTCAGATTCACTAACGTTATTCAAGATTCGGCATCCAAGAATACCAACTTCCATTTTCAACTGACTACATACTTCGAAGTCTATGAACTTTTGATTCCTTGATTTCCTTATTGAACAACTCTACTTTCAATTTTACTGGCTGCTATGGTCCATCGATTGTGCATATCAGGCTGAAAGGTCAATGATTCAGATTTATTTATATCAAGGGTTAGTGAATGACGTTACCCTATGCGACGCTGACGACCATCCTGGTTATCTTATTGTCACAAACGTTTTTATTTTCAGAATTTAGAGCTAGTGTTACTGTTTGTTGATCGGATGTTTGTTTAGGATGCTTGAGTTACACTGTTGAGCAAAAATGAATCGTGAGTAGTTTCTTAGCAAACATTTAAATGGGGTGCTCAACCGACTGTCAAAAGAATGGATGTGCACTACCGTTATTCTATTCAAAGTAGGAACGTCGAAGGTGGTGTAATTTGATGTACACAATAGCAAGGGCAAATGTATTTAGCTCAAACCCGGGGCTAGTTTCTGTGCAGTAGCAATACTGTTACATAACAGGCAGTTTCGTTGTGAGTAGTATACTACTTACAAGTAATATGTTACCCACAAGCGACATTCAGAAACAAAAGGGCAAGCTCTGAACGCCAGGAAGACTATCGGAATAGTGTATAGGGGCTGTGTAAGAACTTCCACCAAGGCGAATGACAGCGTACTGTCACCCAATGTATGTGAATGCATGTCTGCCGTGCAGATGAGTGTACGCGTTTGTGGTTCAGTTTTCGACATGACTTGTACAGGAGTTTGCGCAATAAACGAGTTCGCACGCCAAGCGTCTTTCGTGGTCACAAAAATAACACAGCAAGTGCGCCACCGAAATCACAATGTAATCCATATTGTGTACAGAGTAATTATTCATGCTGTTAAACAACAATAACACAATGGTCAGTTACGAATTGTAATCACAACAGGTGGGCATGAGAACTGATTTCTTGAAGTGATAGCATTCCGTAAATTCTCGGCATCTTTTTCAGATTTCTTTTGTCTTGTTCTTGTGTTTATGAAATAACGTGCGGTTTAATTTTTAGCAAACATACTGGACAGGCTACACGGAAACCCAGAACTGTAGCAAATTAGCGCCGGAAGTGCACTAAGACAGTACCGATAGTTCAACAGGAATATCAAACTTATGTCAAGAATTCCGCATTCGCTCGTCACGCTTTAGACACGGACCATGAAATTGATCTGGAAAATGTCAATGCAAACAGACGAGAATGTAGAATTACGCAGGGACATTTAGTCGTAGAAGCCATCATGCTTACAAATGCGCCGTGAGCAAAATGGATTTACGTCGTGCCGTCTGGTATGTGGGGCTGGTCGCGGACCAATCGAACTGGTTTGCTGGGGTAGCTGACTGAACTAGCATTTCCAGCGGGTCCGTCATTTGTTTCATGTTTTACACTCTATTGACTGTGCTTCGTGCATTGCTGATCACGTTCCGTGCGTTTATTAGCCCTGACTGTTGAGATTGATCATTTAACCGGAGACAATGACTGGACGACTGTTGAACACATGACGCGCTCTCATCCCTCCTTTGATATTTTCATCATCGGCTAGGACTGCGCATTCGGCGTGTACCCCACGCGCACATCGTCATTGTGCCGGGCCCATGCATTTCGCTGCACTCCAACAAGTGTCTCCGTCCCCTAATAGGGTAGCAATGCGCACAAACGTGAACATGGTGGCACGCAAAAGTGACGTGATAGGGTGACGCGCACGTGATTCCGACAGCAGTGCGAACAAGGGAGTGTAGATAGACACAACAAACTGATCACCTTATTGGATGGGCTGGGAAGGTCGGTTTGAGACCGGTGCACTGCTGATCACTGCAGTACTAAGCGTGTCGGATGCGCGTAGAACACACAGCCCTATTCAAATGGTATTGCCAAGGGACAAGTGGGGCGAGCGTCCTCAATTCGATGGTCGTTCAGCCATTTTCCCCGGTTTGTCAACCAGTAGCAACAATCTAGGCTATTAAACGCACGAAATGTGACTGGCAACGTGTGAGACATGATCAACAGTGTACGAGCTATGAAATAAACAGGGAAATATAGACTATAATTCCTTTTTTTACATTCTTTAAGTAATTACCCTGGTTGCTCTTATCGTTTGTCTTGTTTTTCATGCATCTTTGCTTTGCTATGATTAACAGTTCGAACGTAGTATTCACCCCTGTCCAAGTGACTCGACCTTTTAACTTCCAGTTCGTTTAGTGCCTTGCTTCTGACCTGTGTTAACTATAACCATGTACCCGGTTCATTTGGTCTGACGAGGCTTCTGTGCTGGAGATCAAACATCACAAATAAACATTACTTGTTACTTATACATTGTTCCACAGTCATCAAATATCGTTCAGCCTCGGGCATTTCCAACTTATTTGGTCTGAGCCTAGGTGGTCAGCGATTGACCTAACAACATGTACTCTTTGAAAACATTAGTACTGAGCGTCCACTCGGTCATTGAAAGCGTTTACATAGTGCTTTTCTTTGTTTGTGCTCTACACCTTTTGCTGCTATGTTCGTCTAATTACTTAATTCATAACGTATGCTGTATTATGTGTGATTGTAGTAGTTCTAGGTACTTGACTACCATTCAAGCTGTAGCAGGGTATGACCTCGTTTATCGAAACTACTCCTGTTTGGGTTTGTGCAACTGGATAGTATCCAGCTCACATGTGACAGTTTATCGTGTGGTGGCGAACACTTTAGTGCAAAAGAATGTACGAATTTTACGAATTGTTATTTGGAGGACCCTCACACGATTTAGGTATGCTTAAAGTCTTTAAGGTAACGAGTTACTTTGCTAGGGTTTTGAATCAAAAGGGTCTTATTGTGATATTTTTGCTCCCACGGCTGTGCTATATGTTTGTGTCGTCACTTCTTATTCACCGAATGTATCTTTCGTGTTGTATCTTTGATTCCTTCTGGTTTTTTGTGGAATTGAATTTCCTATTAGCATCGACAGTTATTTTCATTTCGAACCAACAACCTATTGTGGCTTAGTTGTATGTAATGTGTTCTAACTGACAATATTGTTACACTAACTCTATCCATTGATCAGATATTTTGGACTTCAAACCGGCTGTAACGCGTAAACTTCGTCGCCGTGCTGGTGCGGAATTACCCACAACCGCGTCAACTACTTTCATGTATTGGGGCGATCTCTTATTGTGCGGTTCTGCATGGCCACTGAATACCACTAACTACAACAGAACCAACTCCACTGAACTACATCCCAACACTGAGTTGAGAAGTCCGATTCCAAGTAATGGCGTAGATGGCCATCCAGATACGGTGACAAGTGCACCGAATGACACTGAATATTCGGATTCATCGAAACCTACTCGAACGCAAGCTTCGAGTTTGAAAGAGACTGTAGCGCCAACCCCGACAACTCCGAGCGCTAGTTCAACAAGGCACAATCTGTTTGGTAGTCTTGGTCTGAATCTATTCGACGGCAGTCTACTCTCACATCTGCTTGCGTCGATTAATGGTAGTGGAATCGGACTGAACAGTTCTGGTTCATGCATGTTCGGCAATAATTCAGGGACTGGCTTTTCAAACTTATATAACTGTTTTACCGGTCCACCCGCTGGCTCAGCTGCGGCCGCTGTTGCTGCTGGTCTCATGTTAATGCCATCCAATCCCACTTCTGGTGGTCTGGCTGCCGCTTTGGGCTCTGTCGCGAGCAGTTTGACCGGAGTGCCACAGTCCACGACCAAAAAACGAAGACAGCAGAATGCTATTCCCATCGCACAGCTCAATCTTTTGCTACCCGAGAATGATATTTACGCAGATCTGACCGTGATTCACCGGTACGCATGGAACCTAGTGGTAGACATACTTATTCATTCTTGGCTTTTGGTTTCTGCTGAGTTCTACATCTTTAAACTTTCTGTTCAGTCTGTAGTCCCGAGATAATTGAACATTTGAGATCGCATCCCACAGTAGCGCTTGCGTGTACATGATTTGCCGAAGTATTAATAATTTGATTATTGTTAACTAGCTCAGATTTACAAACGTTTGTGTGCAGCCGACCGACCTGAATATTCATAATGTGTTAGTCCATTGTCAAACGTTTTTGTGATGAGAGGGCTCGGATCTGCAACGCACTGTTGCTCATTTTGTCTCATCATCTTTGAGGCTCAGGCAATTTAATTTAGCTGTCTTCTTGGGCATAATTATTTGAATGGCTTGGCATGTTTGTATGTAGTGTCTGTGTAAGATTTTTATATGTTTATCTCCGAACCTTTATAGCCTACCAGTCAAATTTTGTTCCATATGTGATTATATGCTAATAATTATCTCGTTTGCGAGTGAAGCTTTCGTTTACTGCTTGAGTTACGGTGTGTAGTGTGTAATTCAGTATGGGCACCGTTCACACTCGGAAAACTCTTGAGTTCTACTGCGTGCATTTTGAATTAAAGTTCTTTTTACTCGACAATTATTTGTATTGCATATTACAGTGTCTTCCACTAGCTCTCAACAGCATTTATTTGGCGAATCTTTCTGAATTCCAAATTTTCTGTTAGGATCATTTCCAAGTTAGCTGAAAACTGAGAAGTTTATGAATTGCCAGTGACAATGTGTGAGATCATGAGTGTAATATCTGTATGCTCATTAAAAGTTCAGATACAAATGTCGGCAGTCCCGAACAATATAAATTATAAGGCCACCTGCGTAATCCACCACATCGACCGGTTTGATCAAGTTACAAGCTGATCAGTCAGTGGTGTTGCCACGTAGATCCTTACTGCCTCCAGTTGAATCAAGTTGGTAGCTGTTGTTTGCTCAGTTGGGAGTCTCGTAACTGTTTGTAACTCTCGCTTTTGCTTGTGTATCCACATTACGATCGCCGCACTAGGAAATATTTCGCATTTTTCTCTCGTTTGCTATGTGAACTGGTTCATTAAGCTGTGTTGTGTCTTCTTCGTTCACATCCTCAAGCAATAAATGCAATACGACGGACTAGGCCTCACTTAGGGTGAGTAACCTCAGGCTCACAAGACCGGGATAAAAGTCGTTGAATCATTTAGGTCTCAACCCTGAGTTCTGGTTTGATCGATAGCCAACACCGTTTCCATTATTCTGTTTCTTTCGGTTTTCTTAATTTGACCCACATTTTTCATTTATATGCTACTGTACCAGCGCTTGTGCGAAGGCTGCGGCTGCTTCGGGTGCTGGTGCCACCAGCGGAAGCCGCAAACATTCTCAACACAATTCAAGCACTACCGGTCCTGCCCCCGTTATTGGGTCACCATCTCATTCCAATGGTCACTCCGGTGGTGAAGGATCAGCATCGACTAAAGGTCATAAGGAAGTTGGAACACCCACCCTAAGTTCACCTGGATCCGGATGCCTGGGTTCACCTAATGTGTACGCTGGCGAGTTGAGCATCCTTTCCAGTAGGGGCACTGGACTTACCCAATCTGGGGGGTCTGCACCATCCGGCCCATCTGTGTGGATTGATGACGGTCGTCTATATTATGGTCAGAAATGGTGAGCAACTGTTGCGACGTTTAATGTTTTAATTTCAATTCCTATCATTGTTTCTGACAGTGGATTTATTCACGTTCCTCACGTGTGTGTGTTGTTTAGTTCACTTAATCTTCATTCATATATTCATTGTGACCATGAAATTTGTTAAGCGGGGTTGTCACTCCAGCCACGGTTAATTCGGCGGTAGCCGGGGAGTATCGGAGAAGAAAGTATATCAAAAGTAAAGCGAAGAAAAGGCATGGGGTAAGGTTGGGTGGGAAATCTAGATACGTTGTAGATGCAGGCCTGCCATCGACTGCAACGAGTTGCCATCCCGCACAATGTTGTAAACTATCGATTTTAGTGATCCCGGGATCTCTCACCAGGTAGGAGACATTTATTGACTTTACACAACGGAATAGCTGTCATCTTCATACTTGTGAGTACGTTACTGTTTGAAGGCCTCGTGAGTATGTCCAGCTGTTGATGGTCTTGGTGAGTAATGCCCGGCACGATAAACATTCAGGTGGCATATGGAATCCATGGCCCAATCATCGCAGATTGTGCATCTTTATATAACCAATGGATCGGGTATCAACGTTTCTGAAATCGTGCATTAGATGCAGGCTAATCGGCGGCGACAACTCCGATACAACATTGAAAATAGGTCCATACTTGTTTCGAACAGGTCACCATAAAAAACAGGGGCATTGCAAATCTTTTCTTTAAATGTCAGCTAAATATTTTTTAAATGCACCTGATGATGTAGGTTAGTGAATACATCATATGCCACTTTTGTCTCCTCAAAGCTACTTGAAGCTGATGACAGAATGCCAGCAAAATGAGCTAAACGGTCCACTTTTTGACGCAGACTGTGTTGTGAGATATGTGGACGTAAAACCATTGCGTTCTTAAACTAGAACTTTGTGTTTTGAAGGTCTGTACAGATTCAGCCCGGTTATTCATCCTATTCAACATGCTTTCAGCACTAGGGTCAAGCATGGCAATACCATCGATTTTGTGAAGTTATTGTAAGTCATGAACTCGCCCTTATATTGTCGTGCGCATTGGGAACATACACAGATATGGCAAATAACTTCTTTCTGGTCTCTGTCAACAGACTTTGATCTTCTGGGATTCAGTCGAGCAGGCTCTGCTCTACTTCGTAGTTCAGTGCAATCTTCACGCTAGCTTGACCCCCGAGGTTTGGCCTTGTCGTCATCAGAGACCCTGATAAAGAAACGCTATTCCATTGCTTTACTTAAGTGCGCATTCGAATAGATTGCAACCATCTAACCGTAAAGGCTTATTTCGGAGACACAGCACACATTGTGCTAGGCTTCAGAAAGCGCTCACTTTGACTGCTTGTTACCTCATTTATCGGAGAATACGGACATTAAAAACGCGAATCTCTACCAGTTGTTTTAGTTTGAAGAAGTAAAAATTAGAGACATAACAGTATGACGTGACTGGTCTACCGAAGCAACGACAGCTTTGGGTATCTTTTTATCGTTTACGCTACAGATGGGGGTTGGCATGGACGACTCCACCCATAACATTTCGTTTAACACCTTCACCTGGAGGACCGCACCATGAGCCCTTGACTAGCAGGTTTTACGCGTGAGACAACAGTTATAGGGTTTTCTTGCGGAGCTCTTTTCCGAGGCCAACGTTGGGTAAAGAAGTAGACCTATACACACAGGGTTTCACAATGCGAGCGCCGTCGACTCCTGTCGTTCGCCGTATCGGACAGCGTCTCCAGCGCAAAGTGTTCATTGTCCTTCGGGTTCCAGCCAGGAAGCAGAGAATGCGCTGCTGAAGCAGGCATTAGTATGCGTGCCTTCATATTCCAAACCCAAATCATACACTAGACACCAGGTTGCTGTCTCCGGCCTAACCCACTACTTGCACACAAGACACTATATGGCAGACGGTGAGTTGGCATCCGTAAGATTTGCCCAAGTCAACGAAGGTCGTAAGACGAGGTGAGTATATTCAGAGGTCAGCAGTTTATCGGGAGAAGAACCCCATCTACAATGACCAACCCATTCGTGAACGATTTCATTTTTCTACGTCAGGTCATCATCTGTCTACCTCGCACCTTACACCAGTCGGCCGCAGCGTCGGCAAGAAATGCTCGATGTGGCAAACGACTAGCTGGCATTCATAGTACATGACCTAACCATCGAATTCTGTGCAAATGTAAGGACTGAACGAAAGAACTCGTTTGACAATCAGTGTCAAACACCCGCTTCCTAACCTCCTCGTTACTCACTCGTTGGTGCCACCTGATACGAGCGATTGAACGCAGACATCGATGGTCAAACACCTGAAAACGGTTCCTGTCCTCTACCCTGAGCGGCCAGGCTACGCTGCCGTAAACTAATATAGTCCTCACTGTTGTCTGATATACGCGACCCTTAAGTTTCAGGGAAATACCTTTGTCGCTATAGGTGTCTCTCATTAGCGAACACCATCTTAGCCTTGGAAATATGCACCTCTATTTCATTCCCTACATCTCCACCGCTGATGCAGCCTCCCAGTTATGCAAACCTGTCAACAGCCTTCATGGATTCATTATCTAACATTAAATCTACGTAATCAGAGCAATCATGCAAATGCACTTTGCATCTTGAGGCTGCAAAACGCATTCCGAAGTACTTAGCAGAACGCGAAATAGTGTGTAGCGTTGTTTGTGCTGCTTGAAAGTGATCAAACAACAACACCTTATCGTCAGCATAATCAAGATCAGTCAGCCTTCCACCGAGTAGGAGGTCCACACCAGCATTAGTTGAATGCCGCCGATACTCCTCCATTATTTCGTCTATGACGAAATTGAACAAAAATGGTGAAAGGGGACAGCCTTGACGAACGCCGCTCCTGGTGCTGAAACTGTCAAACAGCTCACCGTAAACCCTAACCTGAGCTGAAGTATGGGAATAAAGCGCAGACAGTATGTTCACATACACCCTTGCGTTTAAGTGACTGTAAAAGTGTAGACCGATCCACCGAATCGAACGCACGTTTATAGTCGAGAAATACGGCGATTGTTGGCCGACGGTACACATGACGCTGCTCCAGAATTACACGGAAGGTGAAATTGTGATCTGTACAACCCCGCCCAGGACGAAACCCTGCCTGTTCTTCTTTAATGTTTACCTCGCGAACTGCAGTGAGTCGACGAAGTATATTGGATGCCAGAACCCTTGAAATGACTGGAGTCAAACTAATCCCCCCATGGTCTTCACAAGAACCCCGAGCTCCTTTTTTAAATATGGGAACTATTATCGAGTGATCTCAGCACGGAGGGAAAGCCCCCCTCATCCACACAAGTTGAAACAGCTGAGTCAAGGCCTCTACTAACGCCTTTCCACCCTCTTTGAAAAGTGCCGGCACGAGATTATCTGGACCAGCAGCCCTATCATGTTTGAGAGTTGAGATGCAATTGCGAACCAGTGGGTGGTTCCAAATCTACCGACCGAGGTGCTACGTCACAAGTTTGTGGTGGCAACACAATGGAAGCAGGAGGCCAGCTGACTTGACCCTCAAAGTGTTCCGCCCAACGCTCTAACCTTCTGGACTTATTATAAATTAGTGTGCCATCTGTTTCGCTGATGGCTTCACTGACAGACGATCGCCTGGGACGAGTGGCACGGATCAGCTTAAAGAGTTTGCCGGTGTTCCATGAGGCAAAAGCGGTTTCCATTTCCCTAACTTTTTTTCACTAACCAAGCCTCACGATCAGCCTTTAGACTACGTTTCAGCTTCTTACGGATATCTCTTCTAGACTTATTATGTGAACTGCCAGGAGGAATCTTCCGTCTGGCTTCTAACAACTCCAGAGATTTCTCTGAGATCCAATGTTTGTTAAACTTATGTACCCCTATGCCGCATGCTACAGTACCTGCTTTCTGAATGGCCCGTAAAATTGGAGTCCAGGAGCTATTAGAATCTTTGGAATGAGTATCACTAAGGCAGTTTTCTAAACTGACTTGGTACTTATGCTTTACTGACGGTAAAGCTAGTTTCTCAACGACCAGTGGTTGCTGTTGGTGGGGTCGTTTACCAGCAAAAGCTAGAACAAAACGACAACATACTAATGCATGATCTGAATCCAAGTAAGTGCTCGAATAAGAGCGACGGTCGTGGATGGAACCCCGCCACCTATAACTAACGGCTATGTGGTCTATCTCAGACCAGGCTTAATTCGGAGAAGGCGGGCGCGATGCCTAAAACTAGTGCTGGTTAAAAATAGCTTATGCTCAGCGCACAGCTGCAACAATCGCACACCATTATCTGATCGATGTGACGCTATCCCAAACATGCCACCTAAACAAGATTCGGTCTCACTAAGGCGGCCGACCTGAGCATTCATATCTCCGGCCAGAACGACAATATCAGAGCCACGTGTCAACCGAAGGAGAGACGCTAGATCCGAATGAAACGCGTCTTTGACGCCGACGTCACTACAGTCAGTAGGCGCGTAAGCAGACACATGGAATAAATTTCTGAAAGTCTTGCGTCTAGTGTTGGTCTTAGTTGAACTTGCCAGTCGGACGACACAGTCTACTGTTAACAGGAATCCAATCTATCAGTGCGGCTGCAGCCGTCGTGCTAAGGACTATACCTACTCCAACCTGACCTGTAACAGCAGCTGTGGAGTCACCAGAAGTGTATAACCAGTATCGGGTAGACAATGCGGGTGCTGTTAGTTCCATACGCTGACTGCTGTCCTGAATTCTAGTTTCCGAGATACAGCAGACATCGATATGCGACGAGTCTAACGTTCGTGCGAGAGCGGCCCGTTGACCTATCTGTTTCAGAGTGCGAACGTTGAAGGCACCCATACTAGTTCGCATTCTAGGTCTAAGCAAGGGACGAGAGAGGCCTGAAGATGGATAGCAAGAGAC
>JTDE01003128.1:49952-74251 GCA_014338405.1 Paragonimus skrjabini miyazakii | reverse complement strand
GGTGTAGGCGCCTTGATGTTGTATGTTTGAATGTAAACGTAGCTTTTTTTCTTAGTGATTAGGTCCCCTCCCCCCCTCTTTTTTCTTCTCTCTTCCTAAACAGAGTTTGTTTCTTCTTCATGATTGTGTGGCAGTTAAGCATCAGTGTGAACCGCTGATGTATTGCTGTCTATGATGATGATGATGATGATGATGATCTGACGATACATATATTCTTTCTGTTTTGACTAAAAGTGAACTTATTCCATAGATTCTTGTTCTTATTCTGTAGATTCTGACTCCAGTCATTTACATTGTTTTCTCCCATTTGAATGTCAAGAAAAACTTTCCAGGGTTATATAATTTACGTTTTCCACTTCTTGGACCGTATAAGTGTAGAACTTATGGACATCTAATAAGATGTCTTTCTTTTCCTGAGCAATAGATTAAAGTGAGTAAACATGTCTTAGTCGGTTGGAGAAATGTCACGTAATTGTGGTCGTTGTTGGGACACTTCTTAAGGCGAACCCATTTATTTCTCCCACGGTGTTTTTGGACGTGTTGCGCGGGGTGGTGACGTCGGAGGAGACCAGTCCTTACATGTTTGTTAACTGATGTTTTCTGTCGTCCTCATTCTTTTACACAATTATCTGGAAATCACTTTCCCTTCTGTAATTATTTCACTTTATTGACCGGATGTTTCTGTTGATCATAAAAGCGTTTTCTTCTAACTTTAACCGTGAAAATGTTGATTCCTTCTATATCACTGCATTCTATGAGACTGACAACATGAATACAGAATTACTGCAATAATTATACTAAGAAATTTAAGGTCTTATGTATGTATTTATGCTGCAATTTCTTCCAGAGAGGCTACTGACGGTACCCACAAAAATTAACGTTTTTTGAGAACAACCCGAACCATGTATAGACAATATACGAGTATTTAGTAGGCACATTTTACTCGTTAAAAAGAAGTTAATCATGACCTCTTGTACACTACACATTTTTTAATATCACGCATTGGATAATGCATTTCGTGTACTTTTTTCAAGAGGTTCACACCATCGTTGGTAAGAAGCTAACGTGGATTTGCCGTATACTGTGTTCCTTTTGATAGAGCTACAGGCCGGTAGCTAGAGACATCCCGACTAGTTCCATTCTTCTTGTTTCAATATAACAGATAAATTATCTTGTTGGGATTACTGACCTCATTGGGTAAATAAAGCCCCATCAGATTGTCGCGTGTGTTATAGAATACACGTGGTTTGTTAAGATGGAAGTCGAGTCCTGTCCATAGTCCACCACTGTTCTGTGGTGTGATGATAGTTGAATTTGTTCGAGTGACATCGACAAGATAATGACATTAGTGGCGTGGAACAACCCAGACCGTTTACAGAATGATATCAACTTTTACGGTTAAGTTAGTCTCCAGATTTCGAGGGGTAAAGTTGCAAATGTTTCACGAGAGTGATCCGTAGTCGTGTTTTGAGTTGATCTGTCTATGGAGGTTTTTTGCTGCCGGATAAAAGAGATCGCTCTATGACAGTAGTCCTTGGAGTGATTATTTGGAAAGGATGACTGTGTAGGGTGAAATTTGCGCTGTTTACCTTCACATTCGGGGCTCAGAATTCTTTTTATATTGAACTGTTTCACTTCTCGTTGTTGATTAGGCTACCCCTCTGTTTAGCATCTTTTCTCTTTTTCTAATTGTCATTACAATACACAGCCATCTTTTGTTTGATCGAATATATGCCAAGTTTGACTTGTATGACCATTGTTCCATTATTCCTCTATTTCAAGTCAGTGAATCGAAATTGTCTTTATCTAACTTTCCAGTTTTCAATATGGCGCCTCTGTAATTTTGGAAGGACGCGAGGGCTCTAGTCATCGATGTACAGGTACTATCGCCGCTATCGGAGCTCAGGATGTGGCTATTCGTAGATGTTCCGATCATGGAATATGTCGCGTAACTGTACAACAGTTGAAACAGGGCCGTTATGCTCTGTGGCCTGGCAAATCCACTTAATTACAATGAATCTCCTTGTATCCACTGTACAGTCCTTCCTTTCACTACTGCGTTTTCATTGATTGCCTACATTTGTTTGTTTCGTTCTCCCAATTCAATCTTTGATCGCATCCAATACTTTAGACCGGTCGTTTTCTGAACCTAAAGTGATATCCTATAGAGCGCAGGTTGCAACATGTGTCGTAATGTCAATCAACTGGCACTATACAGCTGCCCAAATGTCAGTTTAACTTCTTTTAACTGAAGAGTAGACGTCATTTCAACCCGACTGGCTTTGTAGGCATTTAATCCATGGTGCAAAAAATCTTCCCATTAGAGATTGCTAAGTTTATTCACAAGTGTCCGTTTCATCACTTTTGCATGTTATTACTTACATTTAATGAACACCGTGTTGCCACATTCTAAGGTATTTGTTTAGACATGTTATAAAGTCTAGTGCGAAAGTTTTTCCCCTACAGGTTCGATACAGGTGTCGCGTTGTTGTAGCGGTCAATTTATTTGACGCGTTATTACACTATCAAGCCTGCTTATCTAGAACAGTACTGATCACTACTCGTCCTCCGATCTTGCATGTGCACAGATTGCTGACTCAGGCAGTTGGCTCGTCTTGGGATTCCTGGCTTTCGCTTCTTTGATGTAAATCCCCATTGTAATTGTTTCTAGTGTAGTTGCTCTCCGCATATTCCACAGATACTCGTATTTTTCTTTTGCAACTTCGAAGAACAAATGAGGGGTTTAATGTTATTCTGACTCTTGTTACAGTAAGTTTCCACTTATTTTTTCCTCATCGCCGTCATCAATACCAACACCTAATTATTTGTGATTAATGTATAATTGTTGTACAACTATAAAAGAAGCTAATTGAAATATAAAAGGGAGAGTGTATAACCTCAAACAGCCAGGCTCCAGATGTCTGCAACATCAACAAAAGTTGCTGGACGTTTTCAGACAACTCTGACATTCCTGGTGCGGATATAGCTAAACTCCTAACCCACAGAACAAACGGCAGGCATAGAATCTGAACGACTGCTCACAGAGAGTGCGCTCAAGCTTCATTCAAATCGGTATGGTCAGCCCATCATGCGAGCACAACGTGTCATCCTACACAAGACCAGACTGTTGCATCGCGGGCATACTTTGCTACGAGTGTGTGTCTGGTGGTTTGTTTTTTTGCGATACTGCTGAGCCAATCTGAACTCATCTACCCACATTTTTAAAACACCCAAATCGAAACCCTAGGCTATTTGAGCATCATCATAGCGTCACATTTTGAACATTTAGTACTTGTGTATCTAACCCCTACTCTGTTTTGCCTGTTACGTGCTGATGGCCTGCTAAAATTGCTTCACGCTGCTGCGCTAAGGTGGGAGGGCGTGGAAACATAGATGACCTTGCCGAACCGCGTGTTGCTGAGTTCGACCCCCCTGTGGGCTGATTGCCTTTGTCTGCGGGATGGGCTGATCCCGCTAGTCACACGACACGTCGACTATTCGTCGTCTGTTTTCCCAGAGCGTGATACTTGTTTGGTCCGTGGATTGTGGAAAGTAAAATGTTTGACCCCTTAGATGCACATGATTCACCCAAAGAACTGGGACAGCCTAGCTAGAAATTCACTTCACTCTTATTATTATTTTTCCCATGGGAGCAGTTCAATACGGTTGTCAGTGGTCGAATGTTTGAAGAAGATCTACGCTATCCATTGTCTATAACCATGTTGCACAGCTCTAAAGCAACACCACTTTCAGGGCCACCGTGTATTCATGCACCTTCTAAATTTCAAACATAGTGGCTTGTTCCCCATGTCAAGTTGAGTCAGAGAAAGCCGACCTTCCAGTCCACCTTGATGAATATTGGATTCGGTCACAAACGTCCACAGTTTGAGTGGATATCCCTAGTACCTACACGCGAGGCGCATCCGTCTCCACGTTACACTTTATTCATTGTTGTCTTTCACAGCTTTCACTTCTCATACGTTTGAGCTACCAAGCAGTGCGTCATGTCCCACAGTCTCTGTTGCGTTCTACTACCAACAAATCTCGATTTCACGAAATACACCTCTTCAACTTCAAAAACAGTTATGTTACTTAGAAAATAATGTCAATCAACAGGTTCCTAAGGGCTGGCTGCAGTATTGGCTAGCGCAATATGCAGAGCGACGGACGGACGCGCAATACCAGTGCATTCAATTACCCAATGGGCTAGTTGTCTGGTGGACACAACCAACATCTTGTCCTTTGGTCTATACGTCTCTGAACTCGAGGTAGGGCAAAACCCAATTGTGTTTGGCCCAAACGATTTTGTCACGT
The DNA here is from genome assembly GCA_014338405.1 of Paragonimus skrjabini miyazakii. Taxonomy (NCBI): domain Eukaryota; kingdom Metazoa; phylum Platyhelminthes; class Trematoda; order Plagiorchiida; family Troglotrematidae; genus Paragonimus; species Paragonimus skrjabini miyazakii. The sequence goes on along the minus strand of JTDE01003128.1, from coordinate 69,937 downwards.
ATTTCATGTTGTGAGTGCGCGACGAAGTATGTCAATGACTGCTGGACTACTTTTGAAATTATCGCAATGTTCGTGTTCTCGATCGATAGACACATAAAAGGTGCAAACATACATGAGTATTCTGAACTGTTGTCAAGAGACCTTGTTTGCAAACGAGACAGTCACATATATATAGTCTTACGTGAGTTGATGATGGTCTACACCTCTGCGTATTTACTGACTGAGTTGACCAGTATGTCATTCTTAAAACTCGAAAAATCGCCCAGAATGAAGTTTAAGCTGGGTAGTATACGAAACTGCATGGGTTCAGTCCAGAGTTTCTTAATAATATCACGGATTCTCATGCCTAGGATACTAGCTGTCAACCCATTGGTTGGATGGTGACCTCCGGGATTCTAGTATACATTGGGACAACGCAACCATTTAGACACGAACGCATTCACTGATTCAGGTAATGAGGTAACAGTAATGAATTACCAATAACAACCGCAGGGTAACCGCGTGCAAAATGGGGTGTACGACTGTCCGGTTGCTGTTACGTAACGGCAATTAGTGATTTTGAGTTACTGTATGATTATGCGCGATTGTGTAATCTCCATGGCACTGAGACAGTGAATTGTGGTTTCAGAGTTGTTATGACCCAGTTACTCTGCATTTACTTCAGCGTTCATTCATCACTGTCGTTTCACTGCTTGAATTGATGAGCAGCTTTTTCACTAAATCTGTGCTGTTTTCATGGTTCCGTAGTACAACAGAAGTCACCATTCTCCCAGAGTTGTAACATCATCATCATCATAACAGCCATGAGCCTGACCAAAAGGTACTGTGGCTCGGGCCGTCACTCACCTCAACAGTGACGTGGACTATCCTAGAAGAAAACGTTACTAAGAAGGTTGAACATTATTAAAACAAGACTAAGAGGAAGAACTAGAAATGGTATGAATACAGGTACGCCATTGACTGCGACACATCGCCATCTCGGATAACGTCCCTAACCAGCGGTTTGAATGATCATGAGGACCCCATCCAGACAGGCGACACCTACCCACTTTGCTCAGTGGAGCAGTCAAGGTCTTCATATTTTGTGACTACGTTGTTGTTTGACCACCACGCGGTTTTACCCAACTGTTGGTGGTCTCCGTGTATAATGCCCGGTACGGTAAACGATTAGGTGACATACGGAGTACGTGACCCAACCATCGCAAGCTGTGTACCGTGATTAATTGACCAATTGATCGCGCATCCCGAGCGTTCCGGAATACGCGCCGGCGCACTGCCACATTGCTCACGCGATCAGTCCACTTAATATGGGCCAGTTGGCGGAGACAACGATGGTCAAAAACAGCCAGCCTGTTGATATCTTCTTTGTGAACAGGCCACGTTTCCGAACCATAAAGCAAAATGGAACGTACACAGGCTTTATTTACTCTTCCTTTCAGCGACAACCGGACGTTTTTTCGACGCCACAGATGACGCAGTTTGGCAAAGGCAACTCGTGCCTTTGCTGTCCTCGCTGATATCACATTAGCAATATTACAGGCTGATGAGATAGTGCTACCCAAGTATGTGAAACTGTCCACAGTCTCAAGCGGGTTACTTGCAATGAAGAGAGTAGGAGTTGAAGTGCACTGTGAAGGTGTAAAGCGCATTCCATGCAAACCAGCTCGGTCGCTCAACTTGTCCAGCATGGTCTGCATGTTTTCGGCAGAGGGGCTAAGTAAGACAATATCGTCCGCATACTCCAGATCGGTCAGTCTAGCGCCAGGAAGAAACTCAACACCAAGTTCACTAGAGTTGTAACAGCTAGTAGCCTAGGCATATGCGAGTTCATGGCAAAAGATAGAATACATTAACTTGTGAGTAAAGATCGTATACTGCAGATCCCCTGCAAATGTCCATCTGTGCAATTAAATCTGAAAAGCGGTCAGTAATACAACCTTTGAAGTGAAGAGGAGCGATCGTAATATACTACTCGTACCACTTCTATTCAGTAGTAGGGCCGGAGCATATATTTTGACATCGTACAAGCCGCAGGAAAAGTGCAGGAAGGAACATCAGAGTGCAGCATCGCCCATAATGGTCCCTGCTACTTAATGGAACTGAGCATTGACGTCTGCGGCAGCCGAGACGGTCTGGGGGCCGAATCCCTCGTGCAAATGAGTGGTTTTGTTTCAGGTCTTGTTTAAACGCTTAACCTATGTGTTGCTTTGTCGAATAAACAACTCTTGCGCCATCCGCGTTCTTGGATCACAACACCTTGATACCGCATGATGTGTAGCTATCATGAACTAATGTCAGTGGACCGTGTTTGCGTACGTGAACTGTACGAATTAAAAAGAGCAATGTTTTTACCGTGAATTTACCATAGCATTGGTGCCTGCATATTTTATAATTGAGTTAACTAATTTTTATCTCGTAGTACAACAACAAATCAACGGTACGCAAACTCAGTTGTAACAGAATAATTGATTATGACTAGCAGTGCACATCACATTATTAGTTTACCTGGTTTGTTGGTTTTCCGTATTAATATTGGTGTACAATAATCAGAAGTATGCTGTTTTAAAAAGCTCGACAATGTCATCTCTTGACACCGCATAACGTGAACAAAGAAAACAACGAAGAGAACCCGAAAAAATGCAAACTTATTGATGCTTGTTTATGGAAAACAAAAAAGCTGCATAGTTCTCTTTAAACATTTTTTATAGGTCGCCATAGATAAAGCGCAGTGTTGCGAAACATTTTTGAATACTTGATACAATTTGTACTTCCATTCCGTCAATTCCAGTTTGGGCAGCGAATATACGTTAGCCCTGTAGACACCCATTATAATCCTCCAGTTCGGATAAAGAAGATTGGTGATCGGTGTCGATTTTATCACTATTCATCCACTTCAAGGAAAGACTAATAATGGGTGCATTGCCACATACGTTAGTAAATGGCTTGGCATCCTTCGCAGTCATATAGCATCTACCCGGAGCAGAGTGGTCACTGTTTGCGGTCGCGGAAAGTTAGCATTGGACGAACAAGAAAGAAAGCAGGATTTTGGTGAGACGGTTGGAATACAGCAGTAAATGTATTCAATCCAAAGCAAGCAATCAAATGATCCTCAATAGTAAACAGATGTGCATCTTTGGAGCGAAAACCGAAGAACCTGTACCACGTAATTCGGTTTTCCAACTGTAGCAGGTGTTATCAATTTTAGTGTGGCAGCGACACACGATGAACTTTTGTTGCGTATTCAGTCCCATTACGATATCCACGAAAAATTTAGTAGCGGTCGTTGTCCCTCCTTGCCTTACAACTGGCAGTAGGCATCCTAACAATTCTCTCCGAACCTCATTCGCCGCATTGCTTGTCGAGTAAGTCTCACAGCTTGCATCAGTTAATGGGGATACCTCCAACTGCACGTGAACGCAGGTACAACCACCTGAGTAATTTGAAACAGCTGGTTTCATGCAAGGGTTTTGACAGTGTAATTAAGAGATGTGGACAGTGTGATACTGACCGGTATGCCGTTTCATACTGTGCGAACACGTAACTTCATTCTGAGGAGCACACACGGACCAATCAGCCATCGAGTTCCCGGATTGACGTAGACAAACCCAGACTAGTTGAGTGTGCAGTAGGAGTCCGTTGCAAAGGGACTCCTCCCGCAGTTCATCAAGAAGCTGTAAATTAAGTGGATTTGCTCTCCCCAAACGATTCCTGTTGGCAATGTAACCGTCCTGATTGGCGGACGATTAGCTGGATTGGAAATGTCCCGAATATCCCATGTTGACTCATATGTTTTATTCGTTCGTGCTGCGTTCCTAGTTTCTTTCTGTTGTCTCTTTAACATCCGGCTGCCGAATAGAGTGTGTGAGAGAGTCGTCTGGGTGAGTATTTCCCCAATCAAAGAGCACAGCACAACACGACACGTGCCGGTTTCGGACGGAGAATATGTGGTATTCCATTCCTGTCAGCAATTGGAGTTCAACAGTGTTGTGCGAATCGCCTGAATTGGACGATTCTTTAAAAAACCTGAAGACTAACTCTGGTTCTCATCTTGGATTGCTGGACTGAACCATGAAGCCAGCTTGATGCGATGTGTTTGCTGACGCGAAGGATCGATAAACAAAAATCGAGAAAAAATTCATCGGTGGATTTGGATGATTTCCTATGGTCTATGATAATCTTGAAATTTAGCTTCGGTTGCGCCATTTAAAGCATTCCAAGCAACGTGAACGAGGTGGCATTAGAAAAGATTTTAAAACCGTTTGCTACGGTGACAAGTTTAAGTACACAGATGGACAGGTTCGCATACGAGTGTCCCGGGAACAGACCTCTTAAGGTCGGTGGGAAGGAGCTGAAAGACGCGCCATTTATAGATCTGGGCTCACGTCAGTTTGATAGGGTGGTTGTGGCTGTTGTGGCAGATCGCGATTATCAGGTGAAAGCACTGGGCGAATGCTGTTGATTGCAGCATTCCACTAGTGTGATCTTCAAATGCACACCTGTCCGTGTGTTCTGCCACAAGTTTATATATACCCCATTACTAGATGTAAGTTCACATTGTTAACAGTTGTTTTCTCTAAGGTCAAGTTACATATAGCAGACTGAATTCTGCATGCTGGCAAACTGATAACTTTGGGGATACTGACAAACCAGAGCTGAATGTGCCGGAATTTGAGGGTTGTATTTACGGAAGCTGAAGTTCACGTGTTGTTTCCGCGTACCAGTCGCACTTTTCGATTCGCGCCACGTTGTTCATTTACGATACTGTACATCATATTACAACATTAGAAAAGGAACCCTTAAGCCGTAAACAGTCATGCTCACTCATAGTTTAGCGAAAAGGTGTCCAATAAAGCACAATCTTTATTGTCCAACACGCTAGTTCACATGCTACGCGCGCGCTCGCGTTTATGAGTTAGAATTCTGGGCCACAACACCTGGGGGTTTCCGCTCACGCGCCGTGTGCACTTCTGCCCGGTTTGTGTGTGTGATTGGCGCCTTCTATCCGGGGTTTTTATTCCTGCCAATCTTCGACCGTTGGTCCGGTTCCCTTGAGCGATGGCACGTCCGATCGCTCGTGTTGTCCTCCATCTATCCACTGTGAGCTTTGACTGTCCTCCACGACCGTGTCGAAATATTCCCCCAAGTGTTGGAATAATCTAGCCTCCGATTTGGTCGTCCATTCTATTTTGTGTGCCATATCTCGCCCGTTGATCCGATCCGACCGGGCGATGACTCATCCGATTGCCCCCGTTGTCCGCCATCCGATCGCTGAGGGTTTGTAGACGTGCCTCGCCCTGCGTTGGGGGTACTCCGCCGAGTGTTTGAATACTCGCCCCTCCGGCCTTACAATCCACCACAGTAGTTCATCCGGGAGAATGAATCGTTCACAGAGTCGTCCTGCTTGCAAGAATGACATTCATGTCTGGGTGATATGATTAGTTCTTCATTTACCCAACCATAATGGCTCAAAATAAATAAATAACATTCTTTTCTGAGTGGCTGAGTAGGTTTCTGGAAGTAAACGACCCAACAATTATGTCAAAAAATAATTTTGACCATGCACGCCGGGCATGTGGATTTTAGGCATATTCCCTAAATTCCATTTCGATTTCCACCTAGACGTGGTCCAACTCCAGTCTTTTAAGCTTGTTTGAAAAGCTAATCGACACTTTGGTGCAAGGATTACAGAACAGAGATGGCGTTTAGCAGCAAAACTACCAACTTGATTATGAAATGTTAGAATAATGAATGAGAATGCTGAGAGGGGGCGTTGTCCAAAAGTGACAGGATTCGTTGTCGTCAAATGTTCAGCATACCGTTTAGCGTGGACAAACAAGTGATGAAAATTTCACGAATCATCCATTTCTTTTGGGAATGAGTGCACATGAATGAAAGGTACTTAACAAATGAACCGCAGAAACTGTTAATTTTTGTGCTTTCTAAGGACACTTCGGTCTTGCTTCGATAAGGCAGCAACGCCAACCTCTCCAATAACTTTCGATCCCGATGCTTGCGTTTGATCAGTTGCCAGTGTTATATCTGGCAAACTAGGGTATTTGTAACGGTCCAGTGCCCTGCGCCAAACCGGATGGCTCAATCTTGGCCATCCATTCGCCTCACATCTTTTCCGGAGAGCACACTTGAACTTGTAACGCACCGTGCTGCCGTGTTGTTGGCGCCACTTTTGTTTTCGATTGTTTAAGTCGTGTGCATGTCTTACTGGGCCTTTGGCTCACGCTTGTTTCTATTGTCTCCTTTCACAGGACTGTCGTTGGAACCCTTACTTCAGAAGAACGCTGTTCCCCGGTGTCTCCACGTTGCTCAAAGTTGGTTTACGATTGTAACTGGTACACGAAGCCAGAACGTCTGGCTTGCCTGTTACAAACTGTCTACCTCACACGCATACCCCTGGCCTATTCTCAAGGTCACAGACACACATGACGCGCCCCGCAGGCGGTGGTCCCGGTGCACCCTGTACAAACAGACTCCACTAGGCGTCTCTCCTGTTCACTCACTCGACAGACAGTGAGCCCTTTCCCTCCTTCAACATTGCGAGTGAACTAAAAGTTGAACTGTAACCTCTCTTCTTCAGTTGATCCGGTCTTCCTTTAATGATTACATTGATCGGATTACTATCTGTGACTTTTCATGTGTGATTATCATTGACCGATGACACTAAATTGTTTAAGGCTCATCTGCTGTAATAAAAATCTGTTCACCTTTTCATAAGGCTTGGTGTGATCTGGCCAGGTTCTTTTCTTTTCACCGCTGCTAAGAGCTCTAGCTCAGCGTTACATGAATCGCATATTCTTTCTTCGATTGCAACTTCAATCTCCTCGGCGATATAAGCCATTATATTCAGTTTAACATCCAGAGACGGTAATAACGTATCTTCCGCAGTAAGTGCCTTAATGATCGCAGCAAATACAGTGGAGTTAACTAACTACCAGTTTCACTCAGACGGCATATTCGTGTTTGGTTCATTCATGATGCAGGATCAGAGATTACTGTTTCTGAGTAAACAATTTATTTCGGCTAGTACCCAAAGTACATCATTTCGTTTGGTAACATCATTACTTTACAACTGGAGTAGAAGACTAATATTACTTCGTTTAATAGTAACCTGTTTTTGACGTGACACAATGATTAACTAACTCTTTATCTAATATTTGATAAAGGGCCAACTCAGTCTTGTGTTTCCCACTCTCATCCAACTGGAGGATTTTTGAGGTTTGATCCAGAAATACTAGAATTTTCTGTTGTTCTGACGGTCCTCGACGGTATTCATGGTCATTCTAGGGTCACTAACTCTCACCTGAAATGTCACGCTGTAGACGTCCACTGCACTGGTGACCTCAGCTGTGCTGACGTAATTTTTAAATGGCCGCTGCCATCTCTCTTCTAAAATAAGCAATGCAATCGAAAAGACGTACAGTGCAGCATAACTACGAATCTCGTTCAGATCCAACCCGGTAATCCACGTACACCTCACAGATACGCTGCCTAAATGTGTGACCTCACGTTGTGCTTACTCTCTCACATACTCCTGTGGACCAGGTTACGTCGGTCGCACAACCAGGCGCCTTTCCCAGAGGATACGTGAGCATCACCCCCATATGGTTGACTAAGTGTGAGGTGAACTCTGGCGCACCATGTTTATTCAGAGCATCAACCTCACCGGAAGTGACTTTTCGGTTCATTGATCGCTTGTCCAGTCGTCGATCCAGAGGAGTCAAGTTTCGTATTCTGGCCACTGCGGAAGTGATCGGAATTCGGTTGCGCAATCCACAGTTGTGCACTCAGGAGAAAGTCATACAGGCCCTTCAGTCACTATGGCCTCCCGTTATCGAGTCGACTCCTCCGGAGGTGAATTTTGTCATATAATTACCCTCCAATTCACAACCACGTGACGTGATTATGTGACTAATTGCTTTTGATTTTGATCGCTTGGCATTCATGATGATATGAAATGTTATGTAATTGTCACGGTAATGAATAACCGAAAACAGACTGTTCGCCAGAACACCTTTTCAGTTCTAATCTCTCTAGGAGTTGGTCCGTTAGCAACAGTTACTTGCACCTCAGTTCCTGAAGAGAGGTGTTGTGTTCCAACTTAACAAATGATATTCATAGCCAATAGATTCCCTTTTGTGGCGTGTTTTTGGTAGCTCTGACAATAATTGACCAAACAGGCGATTTTGATCATAAACTTAGTACACACCGCCGGCAAACCTGGTATCACAGGTTTATATTTTGGATCTAGCTTTGCTATTTTACAACCTTTTGGAGAATTGCCGGTCTTTCCTAGAATGTTATGACTTTAAACCGTTCAACTACACTCCGAAACATGTTTATCACAGCAACCGTGTCTTTTGTGATGCTGCCAAGGTGTCCTTTTTCTCAGTATTACCACTTTCAGTCATTAAGCTGAAAAAAGAAGTGATTTTAGAGCGAGTTTTTTTTACACAACAAGCCTAATCAAGATACATAAGCTTTGATCTCATACATCTACAATATTTGTCATGTATCTGCTCGTAAAAATTGTTAGGCTTCTTATGTAAACTGGATTAACCAGCTACGCTGTGATTTATATGTGCAGTATTTTGAACACACACCCAGTTACGTACACTATAACAGTGTCAGTCTACTATAGATATCCATCAATAGTTGTAAAAAAGGTGACTTTAATCAAATTGATTTATACTGTCAAACTTTTGGCATAAGCTACTGATATCTTGGTTTTAATTTCAACACGAAATCAGTTTTGATGATTCAGAATAATGCGAGTTGTGCAATATGGTATTAATTGTTGATGAAGTGATTGATAATCTAATCATTTTCGCTTTTTAGAAAGTAGTCGCCTCTGGCATAGATTTTTCGTGCTAGACAACGTAAAGTTTGCATAACGTGCATAGCCAAAGCCCCCGGAGCCCAAACCGACAAATCCTGCTTCTTTGATCGGTACGTCTTCTATCTCCGCAAGAACCTTTTGGTTTAAGCTAAAGATTGCTTTGGATTGCTGATACAAGAGAAAAATACAGACAAATGGAATAAAATTATTTGAACTGTAAATACATCACTATCATATTATGATGACATTAAAGGAATGGAATGTAATCTAATTAACCCATTTCTGTTATGCACTGGTTCTAGTTACTCGAGAACGTTATACTGTACGGTGATTCCGTATACATGAACCATCGTTTCCGTAGCACTGATGTTTCAGATATATTTAAAATAAAGTACACGTACACTTAAATCCATAAAGCTGAGTTGGGTTTGGAGCTACTGAATAACCAAGCACTTCACTGTGCTCATCGTCTACTTTCTTCAGTCTAACTTCTGTTCTCATAGTTGTTACAAATAGTTTACCCCATTATACACAGTTTTTTGAGTGTCTAGTCAAAACGGCAAGGACCCGGTGAACTTGTGAACAGCAGTAACGAGCTTTTTTGTATGGAAAACATTTAAGAATTATCCAAAGAGATAATGCTGTAAGTAGTACATTAAAAAGCAAGCCTCATGAATTTTGTCATTCGTAACTGATAAAAGGTGTAACTGGCTTACAAATGATGTTCACATGGACTGTAAAAAATTTAACACTCTCTTTTAGTATGTCAATAGTCGTTGCACAATTCCAAAAAATTCTACCTTTTCTCTATGCAGATAATCTGTTACCTGTTCTTGTCAGGATTAACTAAATTCTGACCCAGATATCCGACTTGTGTACGCAAGACAAGCGTTTGTGTAATTTGCTGCTTGTTCAGAAATCCGGATATAATTCGGTTTCCATCTTACAGTGATTTTTAGTGTTCACCTACAGATGAATATTTCATGACCGACCTCGTCTTTCTTTGAACACATCAGATAGAGATAGGCTAAACTATTCTGAAGATCACATCTACATCTTGTGACCTATAGTTGTGACGATTGTTGGTCTTTCTGGTGTTCGCCTTACCTTTTTGTAATTCATCTCATTTTTGCGAATAATAGATAAACATTTTACTTGAGCATACCATGTGGTTAATCGGTTTGCGCTGATTCCGGTCACCAATCACACTAATAGTTCCTCTGACGTATGTGTGCTCCAGTAGATTCACAAGTATTGCGATACAGACCATTGTGAATGTATTTATATACAAGCCTCTTTTTTGCTTTGGGTTACTGTAACATGGTGCGATTCGCCATATACGATCTCTTACAAATAAAGTACAGGACATACTGAGTTCCGTGATATTACATTTCATTTTTGAGTAGTTTTAATTACACCAAATACGTCCCAGTATGACCAAATAGGTCAACCCATCTGTACAGTCACAGATGAATTTAATTTCATATTCATCCAGAAAAGACGTATAAAGAAGTGGTTAATCGTAAACAAACCATTCAAACTAACCTTCAGCAGCAAATCAAGTTCATACCACGTGTCATATTTCAAGTCCACTTGACCGGAAGCCAACAATTTCACACTTGCTAAAAACAAAAGAGAGTTGCAAGAACTCGTGATGATGTCCGCAGATCATCTCGCAAGAAAAAGCGTGTTTTTCGGTTTGAGACAAATTCAAAGGGGCCATTTAGTAAACGTGGAGTCACTTATTCATTACTGATTAACTTCTGAATTTCCTGGTTCTCTGTAGAGCAATCTGCCAATTCTTCCCAAGCAACTGAACAATTTATTTTCCTCTCGTTGTATTAGTCACAAGTTTGGGAGATATTATGTACACTAAAGTGAAGCCAGTAATCAAATCTAACAGTGAAAACAATCCTGTCCGTAATATCTGACAACCTTAAGCTACTATGTCGTCAGAAGTAAGCTAGTAAGTAAGTTAGTCCAAATGATGACGCGAAATGAACTGAAAAAGTTACGAAGCCTAGAAAATGATGGGTCAAGTGGAGGAGACCATTTCAGACAGGTGTGTACACAGTTTGACAGAATACACTCTCGCGAACCGAATCAGCCGTTCAGGTTCTCCAGAGATGCTGTGTGAATGCTGTTGCTATTCTTGGTAAGTAACGGGTTATCTGGGCTGACATAAATTGACCTCCACTCACAAATGGTCATATTTCCATTAACTTTTCAACCCAGCCCTTTCGAAAACGAGTGATAAACCGAAGTTTAATTCTTGTTATAACTAGTCAGAATTTTATATCCTAAATACGCTAGAAAGTTAGACTCCAACCAAGCCTTCACGTGACAAACGTGATGACCAATACATCAATAACTTCACATTAGGAATTACCAAATTATCTTATGCAAACTCTCGGTTGAGTTTACTTGTCGGTAATGTTCAGATTGTCCGATCGCTTCCATTGGAGACAAAATAACTGTTCTGCTAACACTAGTCAATGATCCCAGGACTAGGAATTCTCTTCAAGTTGAAATCACAGAAATCACTTAACTTATTGGGAGGCAAATGGGATACTTTTGAACATTAAGGGGATTTTAGTTCGTATAAATCGGACAGTACATAAAACTGATCACAGCTTTTGAACTCCCGTTATAAACAGATAATGCATCAGGTGAATTTGTTCAGTAATAGTCCAAATATATCAGACAGTAAGCTACTTATGATAGAACTTAAAGAAGCATATAGTCTGTTATAAACAATCAATAACCGATTAGTACTTTTATAACTGACTTCTCCTGTCTACCTGCTGTCCGCAAAGTATGTTGGATTTCATCAATTAATCCAGAGGATTCTGGTCATAGTTGCTTCAACATCTGCATTTTTCACTAAGGAGGAGCACATACATCTATGCTGTTCACTGTAGTCTGTTCACTTAGGGGATGACGAGCAGACAAGCAGACAGCTATTAGTTTCATTACTCATGTTAATCCCACAATAACCCTAATTATCTTTCAGTTTTCATTATATGGCCAGTTTACACTTCATTGTAGGTAGTACATTCAACTATTGTTCCCTAACACTTCTGGTCACTCATTAAGACAATGTTACTTACTTAGGTCTGACGTCAATCTGTATGCTTGTTTCTTGAAATCAATCCAGCCAAATATTCCGGGTGTATTTGGATGGTCACAACCACCGTGAGCCACGCGGGCCGCAACAAATAGCGAATCAGTCCCATGTGTGGACGGCATCATCGCAGTGCTCTTCACGCGGACATCTTCCCTAGAATTGGACATATTAACCGAGGTGGTTTGTTATGCCTTCAGTCATAAATATGCGCGACTGAGTTATATAAACTTTGTAGGTTTTTTATTAAGCAATTTGACGGTTACTGAACCATACAACTGGTGAACTGGAGGTGTAGACTGAAGGTTTCCATGTCTTTCAAAAGTCACAGAAAAATCAAGGCGAGAAGGATACTTGACGAAGAACTATGTTCTGAAAACATCAACGGAAATCATACCTACAGAATGTTGATCTATCTAACGGTGCATCGTGCTCAGAACTCATAACTGTACATTCAGTGTTCCGTATACAAATGGTAACAACCTAAATGTGGAGGAAAACGTGATCAGCTTAAGTCTAAGTTGCCCAATGGGCTGAAAGTTGTTGCGAAGGTCTAAGTCTCATTGTGAATACGTGTGAATGAAATATACCGGTAAGGTGATCATGATAGACCAAAACTGGGTGCAAGTGGTATGAGAACTGGTTGACATTTCAAATGTTTATGCATCAAGGCAGTTAGACCCGAGCATTCAGAGCGTTGAATGATACAGTAGATAAATCTACCACGACTGCGTGCCAGAGGTTGATAATGCAGTCAGACGATCGGAGGTGATATCTGATAAGACGACACAAGAATAACCAAGTATTTCGCCAACGTCTTCTTCAAAATAATAATTTTGTTTGACCAAAATCTGATTAAAAACTTCTTTGCCGTTGCGACTTTGTCCTGAGCAACTGCCAAAGTAAACAACTTGCTAGTTTGACTGCCTCTCCATCGGCCTCTGCAAATACTATACTCCGAGTGAATGAGCCATCGACTGGTACACATGAGGCTACCACCATCTTGACCATGTGGGAGGACGTGACCATATCGAACGATTGCTTTCGAATCGTGTCGACTGTCTTTATGCATAACAAATCGAAAAATGTGCGAAACGAGTTTATCCCTATTTAACCGATAAGTAAATATATAGAAGATTGTGGAAAAGTCAACAGGGAAGTTGTTTGTCAAAAAGCTAAAACCGGAATAAAATTATCTGAGTACCGTAAACAATAACATCCTATTCTCATACGGTATTTAGTATGGTTGTCTAGATGTCACATTATAGAAGATACTGGGAGTCTAGGAAAACAATTGTTAGATGGGTAGCGAAAGTACACGCATACAGAGTAGGATCGGGATTGAAATAGTGAAACTCAAAAACTTCTCGGTGACTGGCACCTGGGAGATAACTGTTTACTTTATTGGCCAGAAAGAAAGGACGTTTCTTTGGCGCAAAACCACAGAGTTCAGAATTGGTTTAGAATATCAGCGATAACCAATATCGTGGAACAAGTGATAACATTACGTGGTCTTCGGTAATAGTCAGTTGGTTATTTCAGCGGGTAGGTTTGGTGTACTTTGCCTCAAGTAAGATGTGTCGTCAGATTCCATAGACAGCACATCATTCGTAGTTTTGTAGACGGGAAAAAAGATAACTTTGGTAGATGAGTGTACAAGTGTAATATTATCGATCTGTATGCATGTAGCTGAGGTAGTCGTCGAATACACTATTTAAATGTTCTGACGATAACCGTTTCCCTGGTTGTTTCTGTTTTTAAGAGGGTAAATAAAGAAAAATTCTATAACAATGAATGATGTACCATTTTCCGTAATGCGTGGTTCACGTACAAATACCCAATTTCTCAGTGAAATACATCCCGTTTATAAAGAATTAACTGGAATAATCCAGAGTAAGGAAGGTTGTGTACGATCTGATAGCACATCAAATCGAGCAATTAGCGAGGTTTGTTGCAATCAGTGCATTTTTGTATCAGGATATCGAGTTTAATTTTATAGACTTTTAATGATCGCATTTTGAAAACACAGCAGCTTTAACAAACCCATAGGTAAAACACAGAGTTTATCTGTGCTTTTAAGGAAATATGGATACTCTAAACAGGTTACATGAAAGAGCAACAACTAGATATTGTTCGGCGATGTTTTCTCTTACGCGTTCCGACTGGTAGTGGTAATGTTTGTAACGATGAATTTTTCTCCAAATACTTTAGCGCATCAGGCATATCACTGAGAGATTTGATTCATCGTGCGCACCCTGTGTATTTCTAATTGGTTTTCCGTTACTACATCAATTTCAGACGTTGCCTTTCGTGTATGCACAAACGAGTCCATTTGTACATTTGGAAGAGTGTGGAGGGAATGTGTGCTAATGAGCATTAAACATTTTCGAAGGTCGGCTACTTTACTGTTGTGAGAGCCTTCGGTTCATTCATTGTTCCCAAATAGCCTAATAGGTACACATTCTTTCCAACGCACAGTTAACCAATCAACAGTAAAAAGAACTGAGGTAACAACCACGTTAGTTTCTCACTGGCAAGCATTTTACCTGCAACAGTATGGCTGAATTTAGTTTTGGGATAAGTTACTCAGAGCGATTCAAATATTGGAATAAAGTCAACGGTCGTTAACGTGTAGTCATTTATCTTTTGCATTGTTCAATTAGTATGGTTGAGGATAGTTAAATTGTTTATATTTAGTTACACGATGAAAAATGTAAAGTGCCTCTGAATAGCCTGATGATAACAATTAACAAAGTCCGGAAGTTCATAGACACCATGCTGTTCTTCATAACTGTCTCAAAATTTCATATATTTACACCTTTGCCGCATTGATGTTATAGCGAAAGCCACAAGACTAAAAAACGAACCCCTTAAAGTGTCGACTGGTTGCAATGAATGGGTTGTTAACTCTAGTAAATTTGCGATGACTCTTATAGTACGTTTTCATTTACAACCGATGTCTTCACTGTTATCTTTAATCTTTGTTGCTAGGTTCAGAGCAAAAGACCTGACAAAGCACAACTTATTACAAAATCAAAGTCAATGCATATTCATCTACACGCCGTCAAACTTTCCAGTGTGCTAGCGAGATAGTATAATCCATCGGTTTTGAACAACTATACTTTTGTCACATATATCCTTCACTTGACGACCACTGACACTTTCTCACGTCGTATTGGGGTTTAGTATTTTCATGGACAGACTAGTTTCGGTACTTATGCGTACTGAGTCGATGACGCGCACGATGAACTAATCTCAGCATTTCTATCTGCCGGCTGTTTGGATAAAGAGACCTATTTACTAATCATCGAAGTGATTGAGGCGACAGGATCATGGCAAAATACCTAAGGTGCTTCTGCATACTCAACAAAGGAAGTACCTATTTAGATGGGGCTCAACGTGGCATAGACACATGTGGACCTTGTCTGTGATTCGAACCAAACTGAAACCCAAATTGTTCGCAGTTAGGTCTCTTTCAAATTAACAAAACTGTCAAGCTCCTTATCATAAATCCCTAGATAGGTTTATTCAGGCAAGAATTGTTGAATCACCTTAGATCGCATTCCAACATTTTTTTCAGCTGGCGAAAGCCGCTTGATCTGAATTATCAACAACTCCACTCTTTACTGATCCAACAAAACAGAGCGCATATGACATACTCAAGTGCACAAACAAGGAGGCGCACTCGAGCGTGAACGTGGCCGTTCCATTGACAGTGGCTCATGCGAGTAAATGACTTCGTTTTATTTTGCATGGCCACACGAATTTTCAACGAATGAGTAATCAGATTTATTTTGGCAAACGATGAGAATATCAACATATACGGGTGTAATCAGGCGCTGATAAAAACGAATGTATGAACTGACCTGAATTGCTTTTTCAAGGAGACTCAGAGGCTCCTGCGACGTAACACCCAAAAGTCGGAGTAAAGAAAGGTTCTTTTGATAGCCCTGTATCAGATTGGTGGTCAATAATGAAAGGGTACTGATCGCGCTGTAGTTTGTCATTTGAAGTTTTTGCTTGAATATGCTCAATTCATTCATTATAGCGAGGCCTTCGTTGTAAAGGTGCTCAACACAATAAACGGTAAGGCTTAATCTACATTTCGGAACAAGCTATTTCCGTCGTATTCTTTAATGGCACTCTACGGTATATGTATGTGTATATATTACTATCCGTTATATACGACAGTTATATAGTTCTACCGTTCACTACGTCTAAGTGCGACCAATCTGGTGTGAATTAGGCAATATGCCTTCTTAGAAGTCAAAACACCGAAGGTTTAGGGGAAATTTCAAACAAGGTCCTCCTGTAGCTGAACTCCACAAACATCCGAAAATTGTTTCATCCGATGTTTGAAAAAATAGCGGAATCAGCTATCACATGATGATGTAAAGTAAATACCCTAATTTAACAAGAATGTTTGGTAGCATGCAATTGGTTCATTGATCACAATCACACTTGTGAACTAAACACACAGACTGCAGTGAGCCGATTTGTTCTCTCACGCTAGGGCAGCGTATTGGTTGAGTCATTCGAACTGATTTCGTGCGGTCTGGTAAATTTATCATAAATCTTGTCACATCTGTACAACTGACTGTTAGAAGTCTTCGAAGTCTTTTATCATCAATCATAAAAGTAAACTTACCAACCATCTTGATAGCCCATAATTGCAATTGGATTTGATCCTACATTACACCAATCGATCGGATGATTCAGAGCCATTTGCTGCAAAACAGTCGGGCTTTCTTCGTCTTCATTTTCGGGCACCAATTCGAAATAACCAACCTGAGGTGTTAAGTATTCCGGTTCACGAATTGCTCCAGTATTGCGAACTGTTGGATGACAAGATAATAGGCAAACTATGTTTGACTGATGAGTTCACAGTGTATAAGTAGGTTGGACTGAAGTCTTGCAAATTAGTCGTTAATTCAGTTGAGTATTATTAAACTAATTTTATGTCCTGCTAATCCCTGGAGACGTAGTTCTGTCTGCTATTCTTAATCAGATAGTTTTGTTTGAAATCTTCCATATGACCAGCATATTATGAAATTTGATCCCTTGGTGTTTGTCTAACTCTAGGGAGTGCTGAACTTGGCAAAGTACAGTGGTCATTCTCTGTCAGTTTGAATGACGCCAGTAGAATCTTTCATTTTTCTTTAATATCGTTTTCCCTGCAAATTGAACCAGTTGATCCGATCAGTTGTTTCATACACAATGATATGATTTGGAATATGTAAGCATCACGTCTACAGACAACATCACTGAATTGGCAATAAACGTCCTGTTATGTATATGGCCAACATACTAAGCAGATGAACGATAACGGCATTGGTCTTTTCAAAAGCATCGGAATATAGGCGCCAGTGGCACAGGCTCAAGAAAACTTTCGTCTGAGTGGATAAGTCCATGTTTGGTAATTTCCAGTAAACACGATCTAGTAGGACGGCCAGACGAAACGAGTGCATAACAGTGTGGTTAGCGAAATGGTACGATATGCCGGCTCGATGAACCAGGAGAAGATCAGTGAACCGGGAGGCCAAACTGCGTCGGTCAGAGAGAATTCGTCAGCAGGTGCGTATTACGCATCACATATCCTTGTCACAAACTAGATGTAAACCCCTGCAACACTTTTATGAAGAAACCATGCTAAATGATGAGCTGTGTACCTCACATTAGTTATGACCAAAAGTTCGTCAGTAATGATGTGGTTGACGAATCACCGTGTGAGAAGACAACAACTTTGCTGATAAATAAGATTAGGACTACACATTCAGTCGACTAACCACATAACACTAAATTTGCGGATACTGTTTAGTAGTTACTGGTGACTAACAAGGAATTTAGTTAGTTAGCTAAAACACATAGCCCATGCACGGTGACAGCATTCCGAAGCAAGAACTAAACTCAACTTCGGTAAGCTTTTCTGGAGAGGCTAGCTGAAAGGATCAGGCGACTGCACAGGCTGTAGTAAAATGTGATTGTTGTTCGGTTTCTGTCATTGTAAGACCTTATCCTATCTTTTGACCGGATGAACTAAGAATGGTACGATAACGGACTTCAAACAATTCAGCTGCTTCTAGGATATACTTTGCAGGTTGACAATAAGGTTCTCTTCTGTGATTACAATCATTACCTGGCTCAGATGTCGGAAGGATTTGTTTCCTAGAGTTTGCGACGTTTGTTTCAACGATGCGTGAAAGTGAAACAGAAAATTAGTATTTCTCATCACAGTAATTTTTCATCATTATTAATTACAACAAGAAAGTTTTAATCAGATTTTGAGGTGAGGTTGGTTTAACAAAAAATCGTACTCTACTAACTATGAAGATTCAGTCAAATTACCCTGAAAATCGTCCGTGTAGGGTAGAGAAAAGTTTTCTGATTTTGGAGGTTCACGGAATGTATGGTCCTGGGCTTTTATTGTAGACAGTGTGTACAATTCATCAATGCCAAGCTCCAAGGTGAGCTGTTGATCCACAGCCTGGTTGATAGAAAGAGGTATTGATAGAAAATAAAAGCACATTAATACATTCAATGCTTCGTACTTTTTATGAATTTCTACGCAAACATAATTCTTACTACACTGACGTTTCTTACCACGATTCACTGCTTCAGGCAGCCACGGATATGACTTTCAGTTTCGCTAGCATTTCAGTGAATTACCTGATGTCTGCTAACTTACACCTGGAATCACAAATCAGCAAGTCACGTGGATAAACAATGTGAATGAATGATCAGCGGGACTACCCACAACGTTATCAGATTGTCGTAGTAAACCAGTCATTATTACAAAGAATGAGTTCTCACAACCACAACAGTACTTTGCGATGTCTACGCAAGCCATATTAATCAGCGCCAGTGCACATTTGTATTTCAGTGCGCAATCAAGTTTGTTTCAATGAAGTGGGTAGTCGAATTCAATCAGTGGTTAGCAAGTCGTAGATAGATGGAGTGTAAAAAAGGGTGAGGATTGGAAAAATGTTCATGGAATGACGTTGATAGGCAACAGGTTTGGAGAGACCTAACCGTTTCAAACGTCATCTTCAGAACTTGTCCACTTAAACTAGTAATTCGCCTAGAAGACAGATAACCGCTGATGAATAAGAACGGGAAATTGTGTGATTCCTTATGGAACCAGCGTGAGCACAGTAAGTGAGATACTCCGTGAAACCGACGACTGCATTAAGCAGGCACTGAGTCAGACCAATTCGCATCCAACAAGACTCCACCGTCAGCTCGACTGATTAGTGATGTGCATTCGTAGGTGTGACCAAATACAATGGCCAATATTGTGCAATCAGTCGAAACATAATAAACGACCAGTATCTTGTGTTGGACTAATGGATAGGGAATCAACATCAAGAAAGGAAAACGAACGGCACGTTTCCCAATTAAGCTAAAACACTAACCGTTCTTTGTAGATACACTCATGAGTTTGGATACAACAGACATTAGTCAATAGAACTTGACTATCAATCCCAACAGATCTGATCTTTCGTAGTTTCCTAGACTTACTTATTTGCTTCTTTCAAAAACGGGACTCTATGCTCGAGCCCTTTGGTTAGTAAGACCTGTCAGGCAATTCTATAATAAGCCATGTGGTATGTCACTCTCCCGTGATTCTAGCAGACTTGAACTACCTCTGTTTGAACGCGATTACTTCAAATCTCAATATTAAAGCACTGCCTTACAATCGCGTTAAGGGTTCATACTTTTTAATGTCAAACCTTTCTTTAATCACCAGTTAATCACTTGCTTCCACTCATCAGACGTAAACAGCGTGGTGTGTTGATTGCAGAAACAACTGCGCGTTCAGTTCGTGTTGTTGTATGACAGGCAGTTTCGTTGTGAGTAGTATACTACTCACAAGTAGTATGTTACCCACAGGCAACGTTCAGGAACAAAAGGGCAAGCTGCGAAGGCCAGGAAGACGGAGGACAAGGAGAGACTATCGAAATAGTGTGTACGCGCTCGGCAGAAGTTTCACCAAGGCGAATGACAATGATG
>JTDE01003128.1:0-36813 GCA_014338405.1 Paragonimus skrjabini miyazakii | reverse complement strand
ATGCATATTTAACTTGCAAATGAGTATACGCGTTTGTGGTTTGATTTTTGACATGACCTATACGGGCGTTTGTGCAATAAACGAATTCTCAGGTCAAGCGTCTTTTGCAGTCACAACAGTGTTACACACGCAAAAATCCGGTTTGAAATTCTTTCTAAATGTCAGCACCTCAAGAACCCAAACAAACGGGAAGCCGGCTGTGCAGTTTGGGCATGTGTCCACGTAACATGAACTAGCTACAGACTACTTTGTTTCATTTTACCGAATTACAACAAACTACCAATTTATGCAACTGTGATGTAATTGCCTCGTGGCTGAAACCATTTCGGTTTTCTGTCATGCAATTCATGTGTCTGTTTCCTTGGATCATGGACTCATAACCGTTTGGTTCTCCAAACCTTTCAGATTTTTCTCCTGGCTTCCGATCTCTAGTTGACCGTTATATCCCAGAACCCTCTTTATGTTATACTCTACATGCTTGGAGCTGACACTGTTCTGCATAGCCACGTCGTTAGACTACGGAAACGATTGTAATCGATCGAGTTACGTTAGCACTCTGATGAATAAATTCCACCAGTTTGACCGAAGTTAGGATAACAAGCAATGCACACGTAATTTTCAAGGTAGGCGTGGAATTTGACAGGCAGACAAAATGAGCATGTATATATTCAGTAGTGGTTTACTTGGTACAGTACTAGCTAGAGGATTCGTATAGTCAAACTGGTTGCATTCAAAAAGACTACAAACTAGTTACCATTAAGAACAACCTTCAGAGCTGTCCACGTCTTCGGCAGTCAAATGAATCTTTCAACTGGTCAAAGTTTAGATAAGTCATATGAGTTGAGCAATACTCACAGTTGGTCGCATTCCTATGGACACTACAATCAGTCCTTTTCGAAAACAACCGTCGAAAGAAGTTACTGGCTTCCAGTTTTAATTAGACATGCTTGCTATCGTGTTTTCTTGCAGAGCAACCTGCACTTCGCTTGCAATCGTGTTTCCACCAAACACATACAGAGGACAATTTAGCCGTACCTCGCGGATGGTCTTCGGAGTGGTGAGCAACAAGGCTAACAGTAAGATCGAAATTCAACACCCCCGGTCCAGAAGCACGAGGACATTTTTCTTACAACTCTAATACTGGCGGAACATAATGCGATTGTTCCACCTCGAAGTTGGTTATTCAAAATTTTTACCTCAATGCCAAATCTGAGTTTAAACGGGGTTGTTCAGCTGTTCATTCACCAAACCGCTTCATTACTCGTGAGTAGTCAGAAATGATAATTAGAAATACGTGTAACCATGATCTTGCACAAACGAGAATCTATGTTACAACCATATACTGCAGACAACGGTGTGAACACAAAGAAATCAATCTGTCTTCTAATGGAGCAGGGAATTCGATCACAATCGCAGAAAACATTGTTGCGCTCACATTCACATACACACATCTGTTGAACTGAAATTTAATAAGTGGGTAGAACGTCTATTTTTGTTCCAGGGTGTGGTTACCAACGATCGATTACTGTTTCCATGAAGCCCTTCTTGTTGAACAGGTTCACGAAACCATCTATGAGCAGCGTAAGTTGAGCAACAAGTTATATTTTGACATGATAGCGAATTTTGTCAAACCAACGTGTGTGTGATCATAATGTTGTCTTTTGTGAATGTGGTTTTATTTCTCATTCCTCTGTTGATTAACAGATTGATTTTGCTATGTGGACACCGTTAGCTGCCGAATACACTTCAAAATGACAATGGAATATTACTTGACATAAAGTTGAAAAGGATTTCGATTACGACATCCGAGGTGGCTGAAACACACACTAGTACAATTTACTTGTAACATTATGTTATTCTTAATCTACTGCATACAAATATGTCTTGGCTGCGTTTCTCAAGTCAGTTGTATTTCATCTTTTGCTTATGGTGAGACTGCTTCGATTTATCTGGCTACTAAGTTGTAGATGTTGAAATGAATTTGGATGCGAGTGAGAGTAGTGCTAATCAGAAAAATAGAGTACTCCAAAACAGCACAGAGAAGATAACTTGAACGCGTGACAGTAATTCAAAACTTCAGTTAAACAGACATCACTTAACATCTTGAAGAAACAGTACGTTTTGTGAGTAACTTGGCTAGATGAAACCTAACTCTTCTTTCATTCATGACAGAATTCATCTGTGATGCACCTTCTCGTTCTAACCGAATTTGATCTTCGTGCTTTTGAAGTCATGTTGTTAAGATGGACACACTTTACCCGGATATCTCAAGGAGAGATATAACCAGTACCCCTTTAATTTCAATCCGTTGTTCTCTCCTCAAAACTGCCACGTAGTAAATGGCTGAATTTGATAAGGCCTATGTTATATTTTACATCGGGATGGAAAGGTGGGCTGAACATTACTTCCAATTGTTTTTGTTTGATCAGTTGCATCAAAGTATCAGGTCAAGCTTATGATGAACTCAAAGGAGTAATTATCATCGTTTTCGTTCGGCTATCGCAAATGGCTTAATACTATATAGCAAGAGCATTCGAGTACCTATTGCTAGCGAGAGTTTGTAAGTTGTTTTTCTGTCCACTACGTTCTCAATATATGAGTAATAAAAAATGTTTGTAAATGGACGCATAGAAGCCTGAATTTACAACTTAGTTTGTGAAGTGCATTATAAATTGTGGTTTGGCCAACTGGCTTAACATCGCGAACGTTTTTCATATATTCTGCTCGAGTTATCTGGATCTGTAAATACACTGACAACTTGTAAACTAAAAAAACGGCGTTATAGTTTCAGTGATCATGTTAATGATTGTTAAACAGTAAGTAGAATTATCAGTCAGGAGCTTTCCCAGAGCGACCGTAAGTAAACAGATTAAATAAGTTCTTAATTTTTGCTGTTGGGACCATTTAGTTTTTAATGATATCCGACAAACTAACAATTCCAAAACATTTACGTTTTATTTGTTATCCATAGAAAATCGCTAAAAGCCATTGAATCGGGAGTACATTTGACTACATAATTTCAAGGTAGTAGGTCTTACTGCAGTCTGACTCTGAGTTGGTGATTAGATCTTTGGTAGTTAAGATTGGTCAGATTATTTAAACTAAATGTAAATTACAGAAGCAAGTGACGAGTTACTTACTTTAACTTCGCCAATATATTTGAAATAATCCGATTCCTAAAGCAACAAAAGAAGAGAAACTGAATTAATATAGAAAAGTTGAGTTATTTCACACTTCTTTCGGTGCAAACTACGTCGTCAGAATAATGAATTGGGTCTGACGGAAACGGCAAACGTCCAGATGAGTATAATCGTGTTTCAATGCATATGTCACCAATGCATATGTTACCAGTACACCGTGGGAATGTATTCACTTATATTTACGGTACATATGAACCAACGTTTCTTTCAAGGGTCTACTCTCATCAAATCGGTTGTTTTTCGTATACACTACACATCTCAGGATTAAATGAGTATGTTAAGTATATTACAGAGTACGGAATTGGCGTGATTCTTTTCAGGATATAGATACAGACGAACCAATTTGATTAGTGCACCTGAGTTTGAAGTTATTGGAGTAGTGTAACTTACTGTTGACGCTATCGTTCACAAGCAGATTAGCAAGATATAGTACTGTACACATATTCCGAAATAAAAGTGCACGCTAACCTCATCAAACCGAAAATAATCACATTTTGTAACAAAACAACCGATAACTCTGACGTAATGGTGAGTGGAAATCCAAACCACTCAGCTATCTGAGTGACTAGCATACAGTTGCTCAGAAATTCTGTTACGTTATACGTGATCCAGTGACCTTTTCCTATACCTCTTTGTATTGCCTACATACGATTGTGATTTCGATGAATTTTCGAAAACAACTGTTCGTCACATTTTCCTTCTATAATTCAGTGCGAGTTTCCTCGAGACAACCAGTTAAATGTGCCTTTCCAGTTGGAGCGTTGAATGCACACGCTTAAGGCATTAATTCGCTAGATTCTGATACCGTTCTGCAGATTATGCAGTTACATAAACATGCGGCAGTTATTCGCTTATCATTAAGTAGTCATTTCTAGTCGAATGCTTGAGCTAATAAGCACAATGAAAATGGATTACTTTAGACCCATCAACCGATTCAGTTCGTATCAAATTTTATTTGGGTGACACAATTCCAATCCATATGGATCAAAACTCAGTGGTTTCCAGGTCATAGTTCAATGAACGCAACACTCCGGTCTTGAAAATCGAAATTAACACTGAGTATGAAGAAAAACGCATAAAATAAATCTCAACACACATTTCAGTTCACCATTTCCTCCTTTTAAATATCGTATTAGTGGAATATGATATCACCTTTTAGCAAGTCTATTTATTCACCGATTTATAGGTTTATTCATTTCATAATACTACATAATCTCACCTCGTTTTTCCCGAATCGCAACTTGGTTCTGTATACATGCAGAGATGACAGATTTCCGAACTGCAATGAGCAGAAACGATTATATTACATTTCTTTCCAGACATAATCACAAGAAGAATGAAATCCTACCTATCATTACGGGTGACCGCTAAACTGTGTACATTTTATACCAATTTTAAGACTGATAGCTTATAGCGGCCCATATTTTTTCTTATAAATTGGCCAATTTTGAAAAACGCGTCACATTCTAGCATAACTATTGAAATTAACCGTTCAGTTGAACCCTTCTTCCAATCCACGCTGGGCTGTAACTGGAAGAATATGACGACTGTTTATCGGTTATACTACTTATTTTCCAGTGACATGAGCATATGGAAGTTATCGTACATGTGGACCGTTTCTGATCTAAGGTAGGTTATTTATTTCTATTCCTCGGCTGAGTATGCTAACATGAACCGTTTAGATTAGGGTATAAAGAAATATCACAAAAACCTCGTGGGTTACCTAATATGGATATGCGGCCACACATTATTGACACAGATGACATCCTAAAGTAGAATAGATTTATTGTCGAAGCCAAACAGAATAAACTCACAGATGTTCCCGCAAGTTGAAACGTGACAGTTTGCGGTTTCACAGTATATGGGGGAAGAGCCGGACGAATACACAATGAGTGATCGTGTGTCTAGCATGGAGTAGAATTAAGTAATCAGTGAAAGGAGAAAAAGATATAAAACAGTGACATTGATTGGCTTATTTATCGACATCATTCTTGGTAGAATACAACGTTGTAACTTATTCATTTCACATACATTACATTTAGGAACAAACCAGAACGGATTGTAAGCTGACCGTTTCAGTTTATGGTATTGTTATGTGCAACTAGGACCACGAAGTAATGAGTATAGAAAAGTTTGCTTCTGATGGATCGTTTTACTGTTTACCAAATCTGTACTCGGTAAACTTTCTCAACCAGCTGATACAATTGGAGGAATGAATAAGTTCAACAATTGGAAAAACAACATACTTTATGAGATTCGGCGGTAACAGAATCGTAGTTTTTTTACCAGACTAGTAAAATCTGTATGGCAATAAGCTACTTCTGTTGTGATCCAAGAACATGGATGGCATAAAGGTTGTTTATTTCGGAAACTAACACAGGTTAGGTGTTCAAACAAGACGAGAAATAAAAACACCCATTTGTATATGGCAATCGTCCCAGAAGACCTTGGCTGCTACAGAGGCTAATGCTCATCTTCTTTGGGTAGCCAAAACTATTCCATGACATACTGCATTGTCATGTTGGTGAGATGCTTCTTCCTATTTTTCCTTCGGCTTCTTTGTCGCCCCACTACTGAATAATGGGGGTTGAGTATTATGGGAGTAATCGCTCGTCCTCATCACACTTCTTTAGGCGTGCTGATAATAGACAGCACGACACAAAACCTTTCACTCTTCCAGTATAGCATCTTAATCTGTACAGCGAGCATTTACACTTGCTTGAAAGCTTTCATATTGATTAAAAAAGACGATTTCTTGGACCTGTGAAAAATGGTCATCGTGACAGATGACCAAGTGATGTTAGGAGAAAAAACAACATCCAGATATTTGATAACAAGAGACGAGATCATTCCGTACTTAGTAGAAATGAAGCTGCGGTGGATAGATAGTTCTGATGAAAATAAATGAACTATCATGGTTTCTAACGAGCAAACATGATGGTTAGTTCTTTAAAGACATCTAACAAGAATGAAATGCATACATCAATGACATGTAAGTCTCAGCAATGTCACCAGTAAGTTAGGGAACAAACTCATAACTTAGTTTGCTCAACGAAACCAAATAATTTGTGATGTTCCATTAAATTTTAAATAATTAGTAAACAAGAGTGGAAATGCAAACTAACTACGTGCTTCTTATTATATCTGAGAACATCGCAACTCGTTGAAATTACCTCCAACTGAGGACGATACCAGTGGCGGAACGTCAGTTTGAGTGTGGGCATCGTTCAGTCGAATAAGGGAATGTGCCACATTAGATTCTAGCAAAAACTTTCATTGCCACTATCGAAAACAATACTCCATCTTATAAATACAGCGGAGTTTTCTGTATATTGAAAAAGCAAAATTGTTTTAACTGGCCTGTTGAGATCTTCAAGTGTAGAGTGGCCAGTTGCAATGATGGCGATGTTGCTATTGAATATAGGCTTTTAATATCGACAGGTACGTTAGCATTAAATGACGTGAAAGGCTTCGTCTGAATTTCCAGACATTCCTAGCAGAGTTTGAATGACAATGCATCTGGGTTTTTATTTTATTTAGCTTCAAGTACTTCGAGTGACCACAGGATATCAGGCTTTCAGTAGAAATGTTTTGACTCATCGATGCACGTATATAGTTCTGGATAACTTAGTTTGTGAACTGAGAGATGTTTCACTAAGACCATAAACTTCGATCTGATTGTTTCTTGAATTATATGCCAAGCCATCTGATCACTTCGTTACTATCAGCGCATTAAACAAGTCTAAGATTATCAGGAATGTAGTTGCAAAATTTCCGTAACGCGTGTAACGTCCATTCTCACCAGCCGACCCAAAAACGTCATTTTCTGGTAGCTAATGGAATATCTTGCTTTAAAGCAGAAAAGACTTTCAAAGTCTTCATAACTCACAGCCAACCTAAGCATGTCTGTGCCTCATTATGCTATCTGACTGAGAGGCGAGTAGTCAGTGTCCTTAGTATAAGCGGGTCCGAATTACTCAGCTGTTATTGTTCGCGTTTAGAGAAGAGGACGATGAGTTTACAGAAGAATACGACTACCAGATAGCTTTGTGAGTTAGTCGCTTACAACCGATAGACCCATTAGTGAAAAAAGTGTTCTTAAATCCAATAATGCCTACCCACTTCTTTTGGACGACAGGAAAGAACTATACCAATACCCCTGGAAAAACAATTAACATAACAGATCAGATCACAAGTATAACGAATGGCCGTACGACGAAAAATTGAGCGTACAATTGAGTGCTGGGTGTGTGTTACAAACCAATGCATTTGATGTTTTTACTACGTAATCCTAAATTATACAGATGGATTTACATCAATGCTGATCAACGAAAGTATTGATACTTTATGGGAGGTTACGAGTTTTCATTTGACCTGTTAAATTGGATTGGCATGAAATCAAACGGCTCCACATTCACTATATGATAGTAGCCGAGTTTCGCATACCCTCAGAATTCTACGTAGCTTCAAGGCTGTATATCAACAAGTAACTAGTCCATTCTTTCAATAATGGAACTGATTAAAAAGCCCTGTAGGAATATGTATTATCTCTTGTCCACTATCTGACGGAAAACTGTCACCGGGCTGAGTTAGGTTAGTCTTTTCTAACAAGACCTTTTTGAAATGAGTTCACACAGAAAGACAGTCAATCCGTAAATGTTTAATTCTTGTCTATATTTGACTAGTTGACTCAGTTTTGGAAGAACGTAATAAAGTCTCTTGTGCTTAAAACCTTAACATTAACAGCTTTCAATAATTTGAGCAAACATGATGAAAACTAGTGAGTATTCTGTAGGCAAACTACGAAGAATCTGGGGATACGCAATACGCAAGACCAAGTGTGTGGAGCTTCAAAGTTGATTCAGTAGACTTGTGTAAGTACTTAGTCCCAACTATTACTAGCAAATTGATAACTAGGTGTTCTAATACCT
Source organism: Paragonimus skrjabini miyazakii (assembly GCA_014338405.1). NCBI lineage: Eukaryota > Metazoa > Platyhelminthes > Trematoda > Plagiorchiida > Troglotrematidae > Paragonimus > Paragonimus skrjabini miyazakii. The sequence goes on along the minus strand of JTDE01003128.1, from coordinate 28,682 downwards.
TTAGGTACCAATTGCACCACACATTTCTGGAATGGAGCGCAGAACCACGTACAATTGTCGGAATGATGGTTTAATTACTGACTCGCCAGACCACACGGTTGCAACTATTGAGACTGCAGGAAGGCATGAGCTTTACTATAATTATTTGCTGCGTTTCCTTTCCTCACAAGTTAACATTGGTGAGTTCCTTGTTGTTACTTTACAAACTGATCAGCATCCGCCAGCGTACGAAATGCTGCTTAACCTTAACTATATCGATCACTTCCCCGATAAACTCTAAAGTCAACTGTTTGCAGAAGCTCCACACCGTTCCTTCTTAAGCCACGGTGAATGCTTTCAATGTTTACTCGATTTTAGCTAACATGAAAATGAAGCATAACAGCTTAGGAATCTGAACCAGTGGACGTTCATGTGTTTGTGTGTTAATTGTCGTTTGTCCTGCCGTATGCGCATTGGTGACAGACTGATTTTACTACTCATGGCCCATTGATTGCTACACACTGCACAAGACACTATCCCGACTGGTAGGATGATATCAGAGAGGTCGTCAGCATATAGTATGTTTTCGAGAAAATTAAATTAAAATCATCAACTCTCTTGTACTGGGACTTTAGATTACTTTTTTCCTTGCAATTATTCGTGTTTTCCCGTGTGTCATTCATCGTGACACCCAACCTCAAAGTGGAGATAGTACTTACTTTGGAGTAGGTATACAGCAATTTTAATAAACACTAAACAGAATTTTAATGATATGCACTTGAATTTATTCCAGCCCTATTGAATTCCACCTAGCAATGCTGAACTGAATACATAAAAGCACAATATCTGCTCTACTTATTGTAAGCGTTATACTATTCATAATTGATTGAATCTTTTTCGCGTGTTATCTGTCTGACTCATTGCAGCATATCCAAAAGTCAGCGAAGAAGAATATCTGATTTGTAAAGAAGACGCTCGATTTCTTAATGGAAAAGTAACGAGAATTTGTACATTCTTACATAATATGAAACTCCTAAATAAGTAATCAACACACTTCACTCGAAATCACATAGACCGGATTTTAATTCCTTGTTCAGACGCAGATGTATATCACAAATGTGTTATAATTTGAGAAAAACACCCACGTAACACATTACTTCATTGGTACTTCCAATAATTCCGATTGTTCAAAGCTAGAACTCAAAGTGGATATTATTCCAACTGTAGTAATCTGAATGCTGTACAATGTACTCTCCCGTGATCAAGAAAACATGGGTTTCAATATCTTGTCGTTAACTGTTCCAGTTAACGATTCGAATAGCCCCATGAGTTCATTAGAAGTAAAAAAGGTGTTTTGGCGAACAGTCTGTTTTCGGTTATTCATCATCCGGCCAATTACATAACATTTTATATCATCATGGTTGTCAAGCGATCAAAATCAAAAGCAGTTAGTCACACAGTTAAGTTGAGTAAATGCAATAGCCGTATAAGGAAGTACGCACCGTGTATGAACGAGCACCACTATGAATGAAGCGGGTAATCAATCGTAATAATGCGGATGACAATTTTGCTTACCATAGTTTCGATCACAATTGTGAGTTGAGTCTTGTCAGGACTGACCAGAGAAACGTAGGAACCACCGTTTGGTAAATGCCCCACGCCAGTACCGTGTTTTAGATATGTCCATCCTGGCTGAGTAAACTGTGTTGTATGTGCGGTCACCCACACCGGTCCATTTACTGTATAATGCCCACTCCATGGCTCATCGGCAGTCATAAGGGAGCATTTTGGAAACGGTAACTTGTCAGAATAGGAAGCAACCAGATTCCAAGCGATCGTGCTGTTAAAGATAGTATACAGACATTTATACACACGACCTAAGTTGAACATTAATCGACGATTTTGTTGACAAGAGGCATAATTTATTTTCCAGTGTGTTTGAATTATTCCACTACTCTGTGAAACCCATATGCTAGGGGAGACTGTAAGTTTAAAGTTTTCATACTATCCTTCTTCACTAGCTAAATGCTATTACTACTGACTTCAGTTTACAATTGTTAATGACTTGGTGTAACAAAAATATTCAGCAATGCTACTTACCTGGTCATCATTCCATTTACATAGTTTTGGTTAAGTATCTAGAACAGAGAAGTATGTGTAAAGGAATCGCTAGGATTTCACTTACTCTAGCCCAACAACCAGATCCGACATCATTGTTGTAAGTTGAATAATCTTCTGATGCCCATAAAGGTAAATTTAGGGATTGCGCCAAGTTCGAGGACCATGTTCCTGGATAATGAGCACTATTGAAGAATTAGATTGTTTCGTACTACTCACCCTATCGCATGGATGGCATTACGTAATTCAGTATCTTTCTGTATATCTTTTGCTATCGCCCAATCACCGTCCGCCACGATTATTTTCACGTGTTCATGTCCAGCTTTGTTTAAAGCCTTACGCAATACTTTGATGTAATCTACATTGTAAGATTTCTCGTTCCAAATCTACCGGTACAGAATAAATTAAACTGTTCAAATACTGTATTACTCCAATATAGTCAACTTGCACTTGAAAAGTGCCTTTCATGCATTTAACCCATTGCACAATGTAATCGGCAGTACGTTCAGGACGTTCGTACGGATTGTCTCCTAACCAACCTGGAAATGCCCATGGCAGACCATGGATTTCAATGTTTGGGTTTATCTGAGATTACATGCGTATTATTTCCACGAACGCAAAGACGGGCTTACCTCTTTCGCTTTTTGTATGAGCCAGGACTCATAACCTCGCGTACAATCCTTATCGGTAGCTGTGTGCATATGAGAAGCCTCAGTACCTTCAGTACTTTGTGAATCTCCACCGATTTCCACCTTTATTTGTGTCAACGACGCACCATAGCCAGGCTAACTCACAAAAACCAATCATGAGTCTAACAAAAGAAAGCCAAAGTACCTTGAAAAGATAATCCAAGATTTCATTTAGCTGTTGTTCTTTGTAATTTGCAAGGAGTTTACTGGTAGCCTGTAAGCTTTGTAAAGACTTTCTCCATTTGACTTACTCCACCCCCACTGATAGCACCAATACCTTCAAACTTTCTTCCCAGCGGACCATCTGGGTTGATTACAATCGAGGTCTCGCTCAATGAAGCGAAAGCCAGGAGGATAGCAAACACATACAGCATGTTTCACATGATGTTATCGGACACAACATAAATACAATTTTCATTTCGCACTCTCTGTACAAAGGTGAAGTAAGCCAATTGATATGGTGAACTTTGTATACAATTTGAATAAACACTAGAGCTTCAACGTGAAATTAATCGTCCGACAGTGCCATGTACGATCTGAATCCACACGACACACACACACACACACACACTATGATCGATCGAACAACGAATTCATATAAAGAAAATCCGCTTAGTGTTTAAACTGGGCAACCCACCTACTAGTTTTCAGTATAGAACAATCTAACTATTAGTTGCTTAATTAGGTATTACATAAGTATAAATCAAACGCCATTCCAGCGTGGTCGCATCATCAGCATTCCATTCCTTTAAAAAATGCCTTCCATTCAAGTTTTTCTCTTGTTTGTTCACACCAGCAGGCCATTTTGTTCTACGGTCGCCATCTGAGCGACATTCAGATATAGATTAAAAATGGGCTAAGTGTAACGGGAAGCTACTTCTTCGAAAATCGTAGAAAGATTTTTAGTCCGAACCACCATACAGTGCAATTTAACGTTAAGCCTTGTTGTTGCTCCTTTCGGAATACACGGACAATCTGAACAGCTCTCATTAATAAATATTGTTGGATATTCGGATATGTTCATTCAATAGTTTTCACTGTGAGGCAACTGGGGCAGTGGTCGATGTGATTTCTTCTTGCGAAATGGAACCGGATTCCAAATTTTGGTTGCAGCAAACCTACGCACCTTCAATGGACTCTAACTGAAGTGTAGAATATTTTATAAGACACTATGACTGCTAAGTCCATGTGGATGCAAAAACTTCCAACAAATGAGAGATTTTTGACTAAGAAGCAAAAAATGTACAGAAACGTTTTGTCGAGACACATCGAAAGGGAGCAGTGAAAGACTACGGTTGGAACAGCCTTACTGAAGATCATCCAACTGTACTGTAACCAGAGAACAGACAAGGAACTAAAGAGCAATAAACGTCCAACTGACACACTGCTCAAATCATGTTGGAAATGGCTGACCACTTCACATGTGTTCATGGTAGAGGTAGAGGTAGAATATCGCCTGTTAGAGGCTGCACACCTTGTTGGAATCCGATCTCTAAGCCTTAGTTTTGCGCATGCCTTTTGTTAATGAATTGAATTCGTCATGATGAGCCGTCGCTTGAACAATTGGAACAGTATTCCTATGATCGAGTCTTTAATCATCAAATGGACTTAAATTAACATTAATTAGAAAACCACTCAACTCTCGCTCAAGAATTGGTTTATTATACTTATTGTGTTGTAGTTGTTCTGAGCGGGTTTGCTGGATTTTATTCGTGATCAATATGTACACTGTATGATAGTAGGTTGATTCATGCCGCACGATACATTTCATTTGTGGAACCAGGCTTCCGGTTCATTTTCATTATGCTAACGCTTCCTTCATTCTGTGCTCTTCGACTGTCAGCTAACAGTGGATGGAAACGACGTTAACTGCTGTCTTCATACAGAACATTTTTAACTGCCATGCACTTGTGCAAATTGAATAAAATATGTGAGGTTTCAAGAAAAAAGGGCCAAATCGAACACCTCAACAGTCGATGTTAAAACTAGGTGGTTTTTTGCTAGGTGCATGTCGAATCGATCAATCAAAGCCCTGATGCGAAGTTACTGAAGCGTGTCATAGTAATTTTCGAGGGAATTACAGTACTTAGAATGCCCTGGCAATTTATTTGCGGCTGTTTTTTTTTACCACAAATAGGACCGTTGTCATTAAACCGAAGACTACGCCTGATCCAACCTGATCAATCTTAAGGGCTTGCAATTCAACTGAATCTTACAAACAGTATCAGAGAAAATGTGGGGCGATATCAAGTCCATAACCATTGCATCCTAATTCCCGAAATGCACCGGAAGTCGATTTTCATTAAGGTTAACGTTCACTAATTAGTTATTTCAATTTGAACATCACCCACAATTGATCGCAGCTATCGCATTCCCATGGACCATCCAGTCGGCCCCTTTCGAAAAGAAGCACTAGACTCGAGTTTCGCTCTCATTAGAGCTCGTCAGTAGTGCATATCATCGCCTGGCAGGTTTAATGAGATCGGAGTTTTCGACCTGTCTAGGAAGTCCTAATCACGGGGTTATCGACTAGAGTTAACAGGACAGTTACTGTGTCTCCATTTTGAAACGATCGGGCAACCTGATCGTTACTCACAAGCGAAAGTGGTTGTGCGTTCACATATGATTATTCAGTCGTGCCTAACGTGAGGTCAATGACGCAGTAGTAAACACGGTTGTCTCATGAACAGCGTGTCCGTGGTTCAAGTTCCGGCAGTGGCGAGGATATGTACTACTGACGAGCTCTAATATGAGCGAAACTCGAGCCCAGGGCTTCTCTTTGAAAGGGGCCGACTTGAATGCCTATGGTAAGGTGACAGATGCGATCAATTGTGGGTGATTTTCAAATTGAAATAAACCAAATCCCCGACTACTCATTAGTAATTAGTGGTTTGTTGTTCAATGTGTTTCGGTCTACAACGTCCACAGCATCTGTCATTATTCATACTGTGAGCTTAGGGCTAGGAAGACAAATTGGAGACTGAGTGATCGAACAAGCGAATTACAGGGACATCGTTACTATTCTCAGTTCTATCTGTTGTGAGAAACGTAGAACGATTATTATATATACGAGTTTGAAGGAGTTTAAAAATTAAATAAAGAGAAACCGAAATAACATATTTTCACCGTATGCATCAGACAGGTTGATTAGTTTACAGTGGAAGACAGTCCATGCAAAGTGAATTGAACAGTGTTACGGACATTTGTGGTTGTATGTAAACTGTGGTGATTCCAAGAAGCACAGATCAAAACGATAAAGGTTGTTACTCAAGCCTTTGGGCCCAAAGTTTATATTGTATGTTAGAGGTCGAGTGTCAGCGTGGTAGAACTTATGCTGTTGTTTCATGAAAGCGCAACCAGTTTTCTTCAACCTCAAATCTGAAGGACTTGAAGAGGACAGTTCGTCAGAATTAAATCTATTTCATCAGAGCAGAAGGAAGGCATGTTGCGATGTTGCCTTTTTCTCTGTCATACTTTCGTATTTTGCAAACGTAAAACATACATATTACATATATCAAACAAAAAGAAGACAGCCAGTGTCTGCAAAAGTATAAGTTCATGCCATGCACTGTGTGACCAAGACGACCGTAACCTGACAGATCGCATCGGAGTGTGGTAACATCTGGTATTTCTCCAGTCGGATAAAGGCGCTTATGTTGACCTAGCCAAGGGCGAATATACAAGAATGATTAATACAATTTTTGAAGGCCGGCATGAGTTTAAATTAAACTAAACAACTGGAAGTAGCATTGTTAGAGAAGCGAGTTATAGGCCAACCCAAAACATTGTTGTTGCATCGGCATATCACTGAAACACAACAATATCGTTTGAAACCAATCGATTCACAGGCACTTTCAATGAATGACTTCTTTTAATTAGTATAAGCCTGAAAACATTTTTCGGTAAGTACACAAGTAATACAATCAACCGGTAATAATTTTCATTCCACGAATGTCTTATCTGATAAGGCAACTTCATTATTTGGCCAGAACTGTGATATACAGACTCAGTTTTCATTTTGAAAGACTTGAGTGTGGGCAAGTGGCCAATGTAGACACTGATAATGTGATAAGCCTAGCACTAGCTAATATTTTAAAAATGATTGATCGGCAGGTGCTGGCTTATATTGTTAAAGCTTTATTGAACAAAAGAGTTACACCGGTGATAGTTTATTTACTATGTTTAACCAGCTTAACCATATTCACGCAGCCAATTCCTTATCCCATAAAACCAAAATGAACAACATTTCAACATCTTTGAAAGTGATAAATACCAGACACATGTAAAGTACGTCACAGTGCTCTGGCCTATTCGTACTTCCTATAAACTACAAACAAAACGAGTGATTATAAAAATAAACGTTGCTAGCTAATCGCTACTATGAGAATTTCCTTCTTGCCAATGACACTTTGAACAAGAACAATGAATCATTACAAACTGTTCAGGAGAAAGAAATTGCTTTGTCTTCACAGTTCCAAAGCGACCTTCCGACAGCGACCACATGCATAAATTGGGGCAACCTGCTGCGCAGTTGCATTCAGTTCAAAACACTAGAGAACCAGCTCTTGATAACGGTAAACACAACTCGCTTCCCTATTGCGACTCCCACTTTATTAACCAATTCACTTGCGGTCACAGTGACGTTTAAATAGACAGAACATATTGAGTGTTACAAAAACGGATGGGTGAACAGTCCCTCAAATGCTTGAACCGGCCTATGATTTACTGGCCTCAACTTGGTGAATTAACTCCTCGAATGCCCATGCAATCGATCGTTAAACCTTGCATGACATTTGGAGGGTTAGCTTATTCAAAGCATTGTTGTTCAACCCGAACTCAAAATTACTGGTTCTGAGAAAATCGATGCTGATTTTAACTCATAACCGGCGCTGTGTGCAGACCAGTGGCCCAGGTAACTTGTCGGTTTGTGATCCTGAATAAGCAACACTATATGTAAATGTGTAAGTATCTAGATGCTGCTCTATACTGTTCTATATATATATACTATACTGTTCTTATAGCTATCGTGAGAATTCGTTAAAAGGAAAACTTAACGGAAAGTGTTTGGCTACAGATTGGATGATGTATAAGGAAAAAACCCCCTCTACGTTGAATGTGTTTTCAATCTGTCTCGAAGAGCTTTCTTATGATTTACAGGAAGACAGGCCACAACCTTTTCTGTCACCGTGATGACCGTAACATTAGATATCATGAGTATCTCAACGACAACTGTAGTAAGTTAAGGAAAAATATATCAGTGAATTTCGCAGTGTGTCAATGGAAAATTAAGTGATTCAACTCCGGCCTACGTCCCTTTAGTTAGGTGCTCATCTGTCCGGCACAACCCAAGAGGACGAAGACGTCAATACCACGGATTTTTTTGTAAACGAGTCAAAAATTAAACCAAAGGGGCTCTGACAAACGATTACCACAAACGGCAGCCAAGATAGATGGAGTCAGATGGGACGGCCATATATAGCAATCGTGGTGTTAGAACGAATCGTGTTACGGTGGCGTCAGCTGGCTAAGGAGATAAAACAGTTCACCTGAAGTTGAAGCGTACATGCTAAATATCATCGTCTTATTCACAAAAACCCTCCCATCCAAGAACCATTTTTATGTGATTAGTAGAATTTTGTATTATGCGCCGATATTGGAGAAACAGATTTCTCAATAACATACAGGTTGTGATTCACGAGGCATGAAATGTGCCCAGTTTAACTCAGGAAGAACCGAGATCGAAGCCTGATAGGATAAAGTCCAATTTATCTATTGACTTCAAAGAGAATATTTGAAATATACAAACGAGTACGCGAGCCACTTCTACACAGTTTTGCGACTACATCTAAGTTGACCCATTTCCACTTAATAAACCTAGTCATAGGGTTGTTCAGGATAAACGGATTAATCAAGTGAAATGTAAACAGTAGGTCTTTATTCCCTCTAAGAGGTGTTTGTTACGCAACTACCTACTCACATTTACAGGGATTCAAAAATAATTGACCCACTGAGTTTGAATTAAACAATAATAAACATCATAAACTTCGTGGAAACTTTGATGATTGGCATCAGTTAAGAAAACGGCTAACTAAAGAACAACGGGAGAGGACTTAGACAAATTATGTGTGTAGGTATGCAAATGAAGATTTTTACGGAAACGTAGAAACAAATTTAGAAAAAACATGCTAAAGAGAGCAAACAGTGTCATACAGAATTTACATATAACTTATTCGTACACTGAGAAATGGTGGGAAATAGTGAAACCAACAAACCATATGCCAATCATATTGCTTCGGTGTAGTAGACGTTTAAAATAAATTAACAAAAACGTCTAAGGATGTTCAACAATAAACCAAGGAAAACAACTGATGATTAACGAATCCATTAAGGGAACCCTCATATACCAGTAAATCGTCTAACTTAGTGCTATGGAACCTGCAGAAAAGCTGTGGAAACCGAACATAAAGTAAGAGCTTTCACGTACAACTGGAACCATCGGTAACATGAACTGACAACGTTGTACTGTCACACAGAGTAACCCCCGGATACTCATCAGAAGGAACTCAAGGCAAAAGGATAAATATCAATAATATATAAAATATACATATTGAATTCTTTTCCCAATTAAACGTCAAATATTGTCACAGTCTGATGAGTCAAAGGGACTCTGACCAACTTGGTAATTGTACGGCCTGAACAACGCACAGAGCGGAACAACTCAGGGAAGGTGTGTGGTGCCAGACGCAATATCATCTGCACATGTTTACAAACAGTATGGTCATAAGTCCTCGTGAATGCTACAGTAAATGTGAACGATAGTGGGACTACTTATTATAGAACATTTGACACAGTGGCAAGCAATGAACATGCCTGGACTCTAAAATTCGTGAGTTAACAAAATAAAAGCTGAAAGTTGAGGAGTGGATACCAGATTTTGTGATGGGGAAGTAGCGTCCCATTTTTTAATGCTTCCAGACGTACAGGTTCAATGTGAGACAACACGTAAACGGTGAGAGATTTTTCGTTAAGCGATGATAAAGCAGAGAAAATTGGGCAAGCGCTGAACATGAACTAGAATAGATGAATTGAAAAGAGTCTGTGAAATTAACTCCGGTCACCCGATTCAAACAAAAATTAGTTTTTCATGGATGTTCATTGCTGCGAACGTGCATGATATCAGGCAACACTTGGTTTCCCTTTTTTTAGTGCTGCAGTAATTCGGGTCGTCTTCCAGCAGGTAAAAGTTTTGCGATGGGTGGAACGTCGGGTGATAAACACACCATAGCAATTTCACACATTCCTTTAGAAAGTCAGGTGGTAACTGAGTAGGTCCGTCTGCTGTGTTGAACTTCAACCAAATGTGCTTTGCAAAACAGATAAGCTGTCGATGGGGGTCCTCGTTACAGTTTTACCTCAACTTCAGTTACCTGTGGGGAGAAAGCAGACCTCGACCTACTCGTGCTTTCGTTTCAAATCAACTGTTGTCCTGGATATTCGATCTCGCTCCGGGTATCACAGATGCTTTTCAGTTTATCACGGTTCAAATACACAATCGTGAACCTAAACCAACTCGAGCTCACAACTGTTTGCAACCGGTGCCCAGTATGGTTAGAGGAATCGAGATACTGCCACTGATTTTATGCAAATCATACAGCAAACATAACCTCATTCCAAATTCAGGTATGTTAGCCTGCTGAAAAATTGACCTTGTAATGCCATCAAACATTCAAACAATTGGTTTTATACCTACAAGCACAAGAAAGGTGTACTCCTTTTAAATACTAGCCATATAAACTTAGTTTACTGCAACTAGTCAAAACTGTGCTGTGGTGAGATGTTTCTGTATTATATACTGGCTACCCCTGAGCGACACACGGATAACCAAGAATAACGAATAAAAGAAACAACTAAATACATTGGACAGGTGATGTCATAAGTACACATATTATGAGTAGTCAAGGATTTGGTTGATTTTAATTGAGCACCAATCATAATGGATCAAAGCTTTTGCATTCAGATAAACTTTTTGATAAGCAGCTTTCGAAAAAAGCTTTAAACTTTATTTCCATCTTCATTAGAGCTAATCAGTAGTACGAATCCATGTCAGAGCCAGAGTTTCAACACTTGGCACGCTGTCATGAGACAACCATACTAGTCACTGCTCCATTTAACTCAACGAAGCTGGTTCAATGACGTTGGAGATTTCCTTCGGAATCTTAAGTCCTAATCGTAGGATCATTGACTGGTGTTAGTAATACAACGACCGCGCTCCCTCTTGACGGTATGATAATTCGATCATGTCTAGTGTGATGTCAGTGGTGTAGTGGTCAACAAGGTTGCCTCAAAAAAGCGTGGACTGAGATCAAATTTATACCGTGACAAAGAGATGTCTACTGGCAGGCTTTGACAAAAGTGAAACATAAATCTAGTATTTCTTTTCTAATGAAATATCCAAGTGAATGAGAAAGCTGTTGTCAACTGTGGATGAACTCTAAACCGAATGCAAATAATATGACTAGTTAAAAGAAAAAAATCTTACTCTGTGTATTTTCACAAAGTGAAGCACAAAATTTAGCGGCTAGAGGCTGTCTGTTGTCGAACTGTACAACGATAATCGCATATAAAAACGATTAACAGAAAACAACAGACATAGAAAGTACGAACGAGTCAGTTTAGTGTGTAAGTAAACACGTGGATACAAAGTTAGAATAACGTAGTCACAAATGGACGCTGAGAAGACATTCCGTTCAATTCTATCGACTAAAAAAAATGGTCCGGACGATTTGCCAGGAAAGAATGGAGTTAATTGCTTTCACGATATCCGGTTTTAACTGTTATTCCTAGTTTTCAAACACTAGGTTTCATCTAAGTTTTCGAAATGCACTGATCTGATAACGAATTTCTTGAAAACATGCTCGGCAATTTGTTTACGTTCTAAATGACTGCCTAGATATCTCGGTCCAAACGAATGCCTTCGGGCAAACCGACTGGCTGATGACTATATCATTTTGGTCAACAGGAAAGCTGTGATGTTATGTGGCTGGTGAAACGAGTAACAAAATGCGTTAGGAGTGTGTTCATATGATGGAAAACTAATAACCAAATGAGGTGAGCCGTATACTTTGGCATTGTTGATGAGAGTTGTGAAAGCAAAATCAATAGATGATTGTTTACGCACAACGGCCGAGAAAACCGTGATCTATGGTTTGCGTTGAATGCACTGATCATGCGTTCCATGTGTCGAATGGTGAACCGAAATAAAAACCATAATCCTTCACTCCAATCATGCATTCTCATTAGAATTAAGTCATCCAATTACTTCTGCTCTAACGACATATCGTCTCCGGTCTGTGTATAATATTCCCGCCCTGGGTTTTACAGATATTGTCTGTACAAGTCTTTCTTTACTCGATTCCTTGTAGTTCGCCTTTTTGTGATATCATCGAAACGGAAAATTTGATGCCAGTTATTACAGGGGCACTTTGACAGCATACTACCTTTCGCGTTTCTTTTCGGCCGTCTTACTATACTTCAAAAATTACTCTCGATCATGACTAAGCAGACATTTTGGTTTTTTGTATCTTAGGTGGTTTATGTTACGCTCACGAAAACCTACGTTTAATCAAACTTGGAACAACGGCTTACTTTTTACTCACAGTTTACACTCTGGCTGCAGAAAGCCCTCTTGATAGTTGGATCGTGGTTGAGCCATACTACGCAATAATGTTGTGCATGAGGCGTGAGTCGATATTTTTGAGAGTCCAAATGAACGCAAACCTTTTATGCGTTCTTTGATACTTTCATCCAAAAATTTATGTGATAAGCTTGATTACTGAGACTGCCATATCTGGTGTTTTTGTATGATCAAATTGGAACCAATGTGAAGGTTAGTTTAAACCGGTCAGCGTTAGTATTTCGCCAACATATGCGTTGATTCGATTAGTAGTCCGCTGAAAATAATGATATCTTGAAAACTATTGATCGATAGGATGGTCATAGTTTAAGTAACATACGTAGTATCGTACAGTTGTTTTTACACCAGCCTCAAGTGTAAAGGTACGTTCCAATGTACAGTTTTTGCTGGTTGTCACAAGTTGTGTGTATGAGTTCGACTTGTTAATCTCGGAGAAAGAAACAGCTTCATATAATATTCAGTGTGATCATTCACAAGTTGATTGTTGAGTTAGTAATCTGTTGTTTAATAACGGAATTATGCGATCTTAAACGGGAGAACCGTGCCTCATAGAGTTGAAGTCATCGCTCGATTGAATAGACAAATAGACGGATTGGAACGTTAAGATGATTAAGAAATAAAAATGATTAAAAATGAAAAGTGTTTGTTACTCTGACCACCCAAATAATCATTTTAACCACTCGAACGTATGTAGTTTGTGGCGTGCCTGTTTGCATGATTCACTATTCATGGCACGCCAGTATGCCCATAACCTTGCGCTTGTCTATGCCTGATTGGATTGGGTCACGTGACCTTCCCCGTTGGATAAGTGATCGTTAGTGTGCTGACGCTTGCATGGTGTACATCGTACAGTCTACCTTCTTGTCGTACAGGCGTGCCCGCTTGCTTTCGCCTTATAATAATCCTGATTACTACAATATAATACTGTTGTTTAGCTATACCTGTCTTCTACATTCTCGAGACGACAATTGCATAGTCCACTCGTTGGAATGCACGAACTACTTTACGAACTGCTTTTTGAAATCACGGGGTACAATAGACATCTAGATGTTTTGTTCAAAGGTAGGCAGGTTAGTGTCCGATCGATTCCACAGTCGGCGAACACGTGTTCGCTTTTACAAAGTTCATTCATTTTTTGAATAAACACGGAAATTTCTTTGCCTCTATATATTTTTATCATGCTTTGTTTAACTAGGAGAAACCTTCCACTTGGAACTGCTAAGACTATCTAAAAAGTGGAAATTATTAGACTTTATGGAACAGAATCACGCATGGTGTACACCATTGTCACTGCCAATATATTTTCATTCACTTTCCAACCAATTTCGTTGGGCTCGGAATTGGTAACAGTATACAGGAAAGCCTAAGCAAGTAAATTCCTAAGGTCTAAGGTGGCAACCACCTACAGACCCAAACATTATCGGTTAAATAGTGAACCACTGATCCATATTAACAGTGCAACAGATGGCAGTTATATGTTCGGTGAATACTTGGCAGAGAGATTCGAAAGTAGCGTTGGAAAATCGGATTTTCATTCAGAGCAGTGAGGTACATCAAACTAAATAAGAAACAATGACCATCAAATAGCAGACTTAGGTAAAGAATAACGGTGAATTTTTTCCTTTAGAAATACACATGCAACCTGAACACTTGAAACTGGAATGTGGCTGTGGTTAGATGTGACGAATCTGCTATGCATATTGTGAAACGCTCGCCCCACAGCCCGGAATGCAAACAAGGATGTGCATTAATGATCAATCACTGAACCTACAGCCAAATAAATCTTTCCCACGGGATTTAGTTCTATCGCCCTCAATTCTTATATTTGTCCACTACCGTTTGCGACGGGCTTGTAAACCGTCAACCATAGAACTCTGTTAACCTTCAGAGAAAAAACTGAGACAGGCAAGAACCCGTTGTACGAATATATGTACATTCATTAAGAAAAATCGACCTGTTCAAACTGATTGTCATTTTGCTCTACAAGAAGGCAGTGGTTTCAAACAAGAGATTCTCAGTTTAGCAACGTATTCGAGTTAATATTGCTGAAGTTCAGAATAATCAAATATTTCATTTCTTATAAACCCTTCAGTTCTTTAACATATATTTTACTAACTGGTAAACTCAGAGTTTTATTATAGTGGCCACTAGATACAAATCACAATATGGATTGGTACGTTATCGACATTCGTAAACATGTGAATAGCACGAACACAGAAAACAACAAAACAAATGGATTGGTGAAGACTACAAATCTGGCTGGATCGTGAGTAATACTCACGGTTTAGCCTGCGGTAAGCAAAGATTGACTATCAGTTGGCTTTGTGCACATAGAACAAGCTGATGACTGCTGATTAACAAGGCTTTGGGAATGTGTGAATTGTGAGTATTCACCAGGACAGTGAACGAAAATGTAATATTGACCCTGTGATTTATAGTCGACAAGTGTCTTGAAACGGATGAAGCGGTTTTTGTCTCCTCTGATTACTGTCCAGTAACGAGTGAGTTGAAGAATCTGTCAAACATTTTCGAGTGTACCCCTTAGCCCTGGCTTCAACTGCTTTTTTCTGCTCTACCGGTGGAAGTGTATCCGCAACTGCAAGAAAACGGATAGTTACGTTGTGTGGTAGAAAACGTAAGACTGCTTTCCGGTCCAGTCTTTAGTGAGAGTAAACCAAGCTTCGCTGCATTATGCACACTTTTCAAGGTGACGGTTATTATCTTACCGAAGGTGTTCACCAAACTGTCACCTTTGATAAGGAGCATGATGTAGGCAGCCTTTTTGGAACTTCCACAGTTGCATTTTCCGACAAAATAATTTTACTTTATTTCTTGATAAAATATTCCGGGAAAATGCTATCACGAACAGCTTCAGGCGACACTGTATACTCAACCTGTTGCTTGCCTTTGGAGTATATTTGTGACGCTGTGTAAAACCGGGTACTTACTTGTTACGTTTAGTTTGCAAATGGAGCAAAACTCATGCAAGCAATTAATCGTCTTGCCACTTTGGTTTACAGTACAATGCTCAGTAGACCTATCTAAATGGCGTCCATTCAAAATGACGCACAAAAGTTACTGACAAAATTAAATGGACTAGTTTAAAAGTTATTCCTTCAATTTGTTCCTTGTCTTGTCGAATAAAAAATATGTCGTCGACATACCGTTAGTACAGCTTCAGTTTATCCATGACTGCAAACATTATTTGTTCAGCTTTAGACATAAACACATTAGATAAAACATGACCCAATGGGTTCCCCATGGCTAGACTATCTTTTTGCTAATAACAAGAGGTGAAAATCTCACGTTTTCTTTGCATAGTAAAAGTGAGTGTTCCAAATAATCAACAGGGATTGAATGAAGAGAAACAAGAAGTAATTCTAGATGCAGTATATCGTTTTGAGTGATGGTAAATTCGTGAATAAACAGCTGACATCAATAGAACGTATCTTGTTTGTGGTATTGTTTAGATTTTCAAAACATAATATTAGACTTAAAACCTCTTTTAAAGTATGCCTGATTAGATTTTGGCGAAAAACCTTTAAAACATTAACCAGACATTTTGCTGGCTCATAGTGTAGAGGATCGTTCAATATTAAAGTGAATCACATAGGGATGCCTCATTTATTGGTTTTAAGCAAACTTTACAATTGTGGAAAACCTACAAGTTTTGAAATCCCAACTTGTATTTTAGTGTTCAAGTCATGTAACAGAATATCTATAACTCACAGATCTGTTCCTACACTAACAGCATATTGTCCGGCTTGTTTGCTGAAATCCGCAAGAAATTATTCCACTTCGTTCATGTGCTCTTGGCAGTTCATCATTACGGTACTAGTCCCTTTATCTAGATTTAATATTTTCATCATTCTCCAATTGTTGAAGACCATTCAGGTTTACACTAGTTAGGTAGCACATGTTGTATTTGGGACCGTTGGAAGTAATATGTCAGATTAATGAAGTAAGCTTTTAGCAGATTATCTTTATCGGCGGATATGGAAAAAAAACATTTAGCTAGGCAAATTGAGTATCAAGTATGACTCCACTTGTGTGCTCCGCTTGAAAATACATTTTCATTAACATTACTTTTTTCTTCTAGATTACTGACGTCATTATAGCAGGTAATATATGCAAGAAAATGTTTAGACAGATCTTTCGGAAGTTATTGATCAGTTAGGTTAACCTTCAGCTTTGTAGTGGCTTTCTCAT
Organism: Paragonimus skrjabini miyazakii; assembly: GCA_014338405.1. NCBI lineage: Eukaryota > Metazoa > Platyhelminthes > Trematoda > Plagiorchiida > Troglotrematidae > Paragonimus > Paragonimus skrjabini miyazakii. The sequence goes on along the minus strand of JTDE01003128.1, from coordinate 11,993 downwards.
GGTATCGGTTTTAGAAAACCGCACCGTTAAGTTATATGGATAGACTGATCGAATTAACGATTCAAGTGCTACGTTATCCACCGAATGTAACACTTCGGTATGTATCTCCATCAGTTGAACCAAATGTTTTGAGCAGGATCGACAAGTGATATGCACAGAAGTTCTAAAATCTAGGAGTTCAATATCGAATGGCCTACATAATCATTCATGGGTAAATTCATAGTCTTAGATCAGACCCAGTTATGAAAAGTCAGAGCTTCGGTTGGATTCGAACCAGCGACGAAAATACCACGCATCAACGCGGCAAGCGCTCTACCAGCTGAGATACGAAGCCACGCCAGGAGCTCGGAAGTTTCACACTTTGACTCATTTACCCACCCGTCCCGCTGTCTGAAATGGAATCCACCAAATGATCCAAGGGATCGATTGCTCAGGCAGGATTTATCGAACAGTTCACGCTGGAATCCACCAACGCCACTGTTGAGCATATAAATTGTATTACTAATGAGTAGTTTGGCAGATTTGTAATTTCAGATGAGACCCAGTTGTAAACCAGCGATTGCGGTTAGTTCAGTACACTGCTAGCCAACGCGACACAACCGTTTTACAAGACACTTAAAATCCACTGATCATATAAAGACTTGACACATCGGTTTTCGGTCCCTCACACATACGTGTACATGTGGAGTCGCCATACTCTGCATGATACAAATGAAGTCCTTGAAATAACAAGTAGTGGCCTTGTGCTGTGCACACTGCAATAAGCGGTTGACAATTTGTAAATTTTATGGTAGTCTAGTTCGGTTCTACTAGTTAAGTTGACATACGAAGTATGTTTTTTCTGACCAAAACTAGTGGGAAACACGTTACTAGTTTCGTGATGGTTGCCGCATATCAGGTATGCGTACCTAGTGGACCCCAACCACATATCCAGCTCTTGGGATACCGAGGGCTTTTTGGTCCGAGAAGTTGTTTATGACAAAACATCAACGACAATTGGTGTGCAACTGTGCAAACACTGTTTTACACGGCCTGAATGCATCCATATCTTTGGTATGAGGTGTAGCGGCAGTCCTTTTGGTAACATGTCTGACACAGTGCCTGTATACATGTTATACAGCTGTTTTTGGTCTGCAGTTTACCTGATGCTGAAGTTTGCCCTTCAGTTTTCACGCGTTTGAATCATGCTACTTTACTCATAAATGCATCTGTATTTGACACAACACTGCTACAAAAACGACACATATTGAATTTCGTAGCGCATAACTCGTTTGCGAGTTATCGATGTCGTTTATCCCACGATCAATGAAGTGCATCAGTATCCGAGATGTACTCGCCGGCCGCAGGCGACGAGTCTAGTAGTCACAAGATAGGCGCGGAGCAAAAGGAACACCGGAGGGCCCCGAATGCTGTTTCACATTATTCGGATCATTCGAACTTTTGATTTTCCTCTAGAACGGCATCTAGCGGGCCAGCGGTACGTGCGAATCCCGGCATGAATCTTCTTGTTACGAAAGGCTCGAGACGAAATGATCTCAGTTGGGACGCGCATCACGGCGCTCACCGAAGGATCAAAGGGCACCAGACAGGAAATGCGTGAACCGAACAACAACCCTGGAACATGTCATGGGATGACCCTCACAGTCGTCGGTCAGGGCAGAAGCCATGCTACTGAAGCCAAGCCAATGAAGCCAGTTGCTGTGTTGATTTCATATATAATGCCCTAGTGACAATATACGAACACCTTTTGTCGTGCCTCATTGCTGAATCTTTTGTAATCAGTCGGGATAGCTTGAGGTCGTATCAACTGGCGTTACAATAGATTTGGCGACCGGAACCCACGCAAAAATGTCAATAACCGCTGAAGACTTGAAAGCTATTTTGCAATTCCAGCAAACTCTATTCGAAGCAGCCCAAACCCGACTGCTGGAAAGCCTGACGTGGCTTACAGTTGAACCGTCAACTTCAACCAGCGAGTCTACTTCCCTCGATGTGATTGTCAACAGTATCATGGAGTTCAACTACGACCCTGATGCTGGGTTAATCTTCGATTCGTGGTTCAAACGTTACGAAGATATATTCAACATCGAACTCAAACACAAAGACGATGCTTGACGTGTTCGACAACTACTTTGGAAAATTAGCACGACGGAGCACACACGGTACTGCAATTTCATCCTACTGAGAAATAGCCGGGAGCTGTCTTTTGATGATACAATCAGAACATTGACGGAAATTTTCGGTGAGCGTTCCCCTTTGTTTAATGCCCACTATCGATGCATGAAATTAACCAAGCAACAGGGAGGAGATTTTAATACTTATGTCGGTAGAGTCAATCTTGAATGTGAACATTTCAAGTTATCTACTATGACGGAGAATCAGTTTAAGTCCTTGGTTTATGTCAGCGGATTACAGTCACAAGCTGTTGGGGACATAAGAACTAGGTTGCTTAGCAAGCTTGAACAATCTCCCGACATAGCGTTACAAGATGTAGCTCACGAATGTCAACGCCGACACGGCCATGTTGGGGCGTCCAGTATCTAACAATGCATTCAGTGTCACTTAGACATGCACCATGCCGCCCAACAGTACCAAGGCTCCTAACACTACTAAACCATCCTCAGCATGTTGGCAATACGGAGACTGGTACTAGGTGAAGTTCTTTCCTTTTAGGAAACACCAGTGTTCTCTCTGTCATCACCAAGGACATAAAGGAACCCACTGTAAAACACAACGGCTCCCTAGGCTTCATCGTCAGAGTACAAGATCATCGAGTAGAAGTCGCGGTTACAAACCACGCTCGACCACCGTACTTGCCACATCACAGCTGCATTCAACAGCATGTAGGAAATATGTTACCGTTCAGACAAACGAAAAAATTGTCAAGTTGCAGCTTGATACAGCATCTGATATAACTAACATATCCGTTGGTATATGGCGCAAAATTGAAGTACAAAAATTAATGCCAACCAACAATACAGCGCGCACTGCATCTGGTAGCAAACTTCAACTTATTTTTATTTAACTGCGAATTAAAAGTCGCTAACCGAACCGGCACTGGTGACCAGACTTTATGCATGACAGTATAATGCTCAATTTGTAAAGTTGGATTGGTTCAATCGTCGAAAATTAACAAGCATTCCCGAGGATAATTGTTGCCTCGAAGAAAAGATCACAAATTGTGCAGGTCGCAGTTGCAAGGCGAGCCGATTTCAAACAATGGTTTTCATATCTTTTCGAACTCGCCGGGAACGCACTTAACACTGTGTAAATCGGCCAATACAGGTAACAGTATAGTTGGATTTTCTGCCTGTTGCGCAATGAAGCATCCTGTAGAGGGATATCAGTAGGCAAACGCATATTGGCGTTCACCGTAAGGCCAATTACCACTAATTTGTCTAAACGCATTCATTTTGGCCACATAGATCTCGGAAGGGAACTCAGGACTCAGAGTGAACGAAAGTGGTTGAGCAGGAAACGTCGGCTGGAAGAAAGTGCCTCTGTTTTGATACTGCATCCTGGGTGGTAGTGGAAGCGTCTGCCCTGGCTCAAAGGCCACTGTATACGACAAACGTTTGGGCAGATACTGCCTCCTAAAATGAAGGACATAACTGAAATTAGGGCACCCATTAAAGACATCATATCAACCAAGTTATTCTAAAATGGCACTCTGTCTAGAACTACGAAAACACAGATGAAGAGGGAATTTGAAATAAACAGAAAATCTGGTGAACGAATGTTTGCTTGTAACACCAAGCACAAGTTTGTATACCTAATGCCAGGAAAAAGGATTTTCTTAACAAACAACAACTAAATTAGTTTCCCGGGCAAAAACGTGTAGCTTGGGATGATTGGTTTTGCCGCTACTGTTAGATTAACTCCAAATCACGCCATGAAATACAGTAACGTTTAATCAATACGCTGAATAAGGTCATTAGTGCAACAGCATGCATAGCCTCATGCTTATTTGTAACAGTGTATATGAAGCTGTGCAAACGACATCGATCTACATAGTAAACTAAACTAAACAGTTGGTAAGACAAATATATAGGTCACTAAGTTACGTTGAGTGACTGCACCATAACAATAGACTACACATTTTCTTCTCAGCAAATGAACTTTGCGATTAATTGTCTCAAGTTAAATATGTGTATCTATCTGTTTGTTTAATGTGTTTGTGATACTGTTAGAAAGACTACTAAGATTTGATGTTTTGATGTGGCAATTTTGTAGAACTGAACATTATACAGCTTGACTAACATTTTCTTATAACCCCAATCTATGAGGGTATTGGTAACTGAAAATATGATGTATTACTTTGCATAAGACTATACAGACAAGATGTTTGGTATAGGAAGATCAAACAACTATAGAAAGCCGCATCACCACTGATCCATAAGACGCAAATATGGTGAATGTAGAAACTACTAAAATATCCAGTGCGGACTGACAAATGTGTATCATCAGATTGCAATTTAACGAAAAATGGTACTTTTGGGTTTGTTGTTTCGCTTCTTTGTGTGTAGCTGTTCAGACCAACTGGAGTAGCTACAAAACTGCAGCGTTCAAGGCTAGACACGATCTGCACTGTTCTTAGGATTCATCATCAACGCACATCCGTGCTAGGATCGGAAACTGAATTTTGACTCTCTCTCCTGTTTGGGAACCCATGCTGACATTGCATTAGGCACCTGCGAGTTGTAATATGTAAACGTTCAGCAGTATTCGTTTGTCGCCAAGGATCAGATTGTCCGTTCGTACCGACAAAGGGCAATATCTGCCCTGCTAATTCTAGTCAATGACTTCATGACTAAGACCGTCGTTCAAGTTGAATTCAAGAAAATCGTTAAACTTCTTGAATGGTAGTTTTGATTACCGATGAGTAGTAGAGAATTAAACAAGCTTCACAACCGATCGCACAGCAGACATCACTGTCAACTCCTTCGGAAAAAGCCCCCAAGCCCGAGTTCTGCTATTGTTTAAGTTTTGTAAAGTTTCATACTCTTGCTACAGGTCGGAGTAAAAATGTAGCCACGGATTCACGAGATAACCATGTTAATCAGTTCATCGCTGATTGCATTAAACATGATCGAATGAGTATATGCAAAGTTCCATTCATATTCAACCATAACCACACCATGAAGACACACAGCCAAACATCCCAGTACATCAGCAAAGCTCTTCAATTTTAACTAGCTAATCAGCCTTAATGATGACCTCAGTAATTGTAGTTAGTATAGACACTGATTGATCACCTGTTTACCTATAGTCTAAGGTCACTGAGAAATAGCAAGCTAATGATACCCCGATAAATTAATTAAGGGTGAATATAGTTTATTTGAGATTATCCCCACGTTTGTTCGCTGGTGTTTACCGATAGTTTTAAGGCGCTATCTTGCCCTATAAGCCACAATGTTCTCAAAAAACGTTTACGGATTTCCTGAGACTTTAGTATCGAAGCTAAACCAATGAGGCAAATCTTTTTATTTAAGTATTGCAAAAAAGGTTCCGATCAACCGTATTTTGTGATTGTTAAACCATACCCTGGATTGATTTGCTGAATGTTCTGAGCATTTTCAAGTTTATTGAACGATTTATCTCCAAGAATTGACAGTCGACAAAAATTCAAATATGTTCTCGTACGTTCGGTTTTGTTAAATTTGTTTGCTGTATTCTGGCACATGAGAGTTTAGGCAACACAACAATTAAACAAGAGACGAATCGGATTGTTTAGTGATGGAGTAACTCTTTATTTTTGTTAAATTTCTTCTCGAATAAGTAGTTTGGCAGATTTATAACTTTAGATGATACCTAATTGTGAAATGTCTTAGATTCGGCTGGATTCGATCCAGCAACAGAAACACCATGCCCAAATGCTGCAAGCGCTATACCAGCTAACTCCACATGTGAAAGTTTCGAGCTCCTGGCATGAATTCGTAGCTCAGCTGTTACAACGTTTGCCGCGTTTGGGCATGGTGTTTCTGTCGCTGGTTCAAATCCAACCAAAGCCCTAACTTTACACAGTTGGCTCTCATCTAAAATTTTATTCTCATCTCCAGATTATCGCCAAATCCAATCACATGATTAACGTATAGAACAGACTTGGTAAGTGAGGGATAATTTTATCGAACGTCCATTGCCCGCCGTTCAGTAATATTTTGTTAACTTATTTTCGCACTCCGGTCTTTCATTTGAGCAGTACACTGGCAGCCGAAATCAAACTGTATAGACAGTAAACTAATCAACGTTCATAAGATTTTTCTAACATCTGACCGAAGAAGTAGCTTAGCCAGTCAAACTGCTGAACGTACTTTAAGTTTAGGGGATCACCGGGAATTTCCATTTTCCATCCGTGTTGTTTCAAAGCTCGATTATAGCCAGCCTCTAACTGAATGACATTCTTCTTCAGCGGTTTCCTAGAACATGGTTGTGAAGTCGATGCGCTTCCATCTTCGTTTTTCTCACCCATAGGTAAACATGAATGGTTTAGGTTAGCAGTGCTCTGTGACTTAGTTTCAGCAGACAAATGGGTTTCTGACTGTTTTGCCGATTCAGAGCATATTTTGATCGGCGCGCTGCTTGGTCGCTTTAAAATTGGTTCCCGCCTAGCAGACTCATTGCCCTGTGGAAAGCAGGATGGTGAACTGTATGACATTCTTCTGTTTGAAGTTCGTATAATGTGTCTACAGTCTTTCGGGCTTGTACTTTGAGCAGACCTTGCTGACTGAGACCTCTGAGTCATCGGTTGTGGTGAAGTCGCTTGTCGCAAATCCACAACTAAGGTCTGAACAAAACAGTATGCAAGCATATGTAGATTAAATTGTCAAGAATATGACTTAAAGTTTTGGCAAGCGATTTCACATGGACGGTTTCTAACCGATATCAATGACTAAAGTCATTCAGGATATCATGGTTTGGGGTAAACGAGACATCTCTGGTGGTAAACATACTTACTGAGATGTGTTCTACTACAACCGTTTCCCGATAAGTGAGAGTGAGTTGTTAGTAATGGATCAGGTACAATTTCTAGTGTACTTCACAATATTGTTAATGAAACAGAAGTTAGAACGTAGCCAACAACTAGCCTTTGATAGTCCTATTTTAAGTCAACCAAAAGTGCCTCATCACATCATGCTATCAGACAAGGCATGCTACCTGTAAGGTATGCGTGTGTTAAACTATCACAGCTGAGTAGTATAACTCACAACAATGAATGTACATTGATTAGTGGTCGCCCCAAATAGTCAAAATCAAAAGTAAGTATAACAGACGTAGAGCCGTACCAATTCTAAATGCGTCTGTAACCTGTGTACCTACAAGTAATTCTAACTGTTCTAGAATTTGACTCTAACCACGTGATGCACATTTCAGTTCAAATCACACTTGATGGTCAATTAACAAATGTATCATACATTTAGCGTTTTGTTGGACAACTAGTTTTTATTTAACTTGTGATAGTAGTTTGACTCGGTGCAGAATTTCTGCAACTATTTGTTACTCTCATTAATTCAGTTTTTCACTCACAGATCGGAAAGCAAATGCTGATTCTTCTAAAATGGATAGGGAAATGCAAACAATTGGTTTCCCAAACAACACAGGGAACATTTAAGCATGCATACAGAACATCTGTGTTTTGGGAGAGCCGTCATGAACAACCCGAAAACGACAGGTACGCTACACAAATTGGGTCGTGAGCCAACTGACTAAATGAGATCAAGTTGAACATAAACAGCTGACCTTTTGTAGGAGACTGCTATACGGTTGGTTGATTGTGAAGATCATATGATCTCATGGCACTAGATCTTTCTGATGGAGAGCGCATACTGTCTAGTGTTTAGAGATTTACGCAACCATAACGGTAAAGGAGTAAGTCTAACCTTAGTGGCATTGGCATTGCGCTGACAGTTAGAGACCCATGCCCCAAAGCAGTTTAGGCTTCAGTAAAAACCACACTCTTTGTTGGAGGTATTTGGTCTGGTCTCGAAGGTTCATGAGTATGTATTTACCATCATTGAAAATCGGGCTCAACTAATTCAGAACGGTTGGTGACTTTCTTGGTCATACCTAACGTTTCGGATCTTCAGCTATATGGAAACATGCTGATGAAAAAGTACTACTTTTCCACTAGATGAAAATGTGCTATACATAAAAAATACCCAAATTTAATATGTGAAAAAGTCGTATACCTTGGAGCTCATCGGACGTCTCTTTGCTGGAATATCATTCACTTCACCACTCACAGATTCCGCGGGGGTGCTAGACGGTTCCACCGGCATTAGGGGCCGTGTTTCACTTTCGCACTTGTATGAGTACAAATCAGGTTTTGGCAGCGTACGCTTTTTACAAACATGCTGTATAAGAAAGGTATGGATACAATTTATTCACAAGTACACATATATCGTTACGTTGTCAGGAATGAAACTGAAGGTTGTCATTTTCTGGTTCAAGTACCCACAAATCCTAAGCGCTTCCCATTTCACCTTAACACAAACTTCAACTGGTAGCTAGTATTGAACATATCGATATCGCTTTTGCTAGGTAACTGGACTATTTCATCATTCATTACTTTCCGGATGTATTTACTCACCCTGGAGGGTAAGTGAAAACAGTTACAATACATAATTAATCTACAGATTATTGCAAGATTACACCCGTGCAAAACTACCATAGTACGGAATGGTTTAGAAGATATGCGGTGTTACACTTCACACAAGCTTAGTGGGACTGTTTGTTAACATTTTTTCAAGATATTTCAACTTCTCAGAACCGTTTTACTTCGGTAATCGGAGAGTTTTTATGAGTAGCTGAAGAATAGTAAAAGATGACTGATCACTACTGCTCTCCTATAGCAAAATGAAGGTCGTCATGGTAACAGCAGAATGGCTACCCAATGCGTTTCATTCAGAAGGCGATGTAGGCGGTAGAGTTGAAATTTAAGTCACCTTCTGCGAACAAGAAACTTGCGTTTATCAGTCTTCCTTTCAAGGGTGATCCCCTGACCGAAGTCATCTCGAGAAAGCTCAAAAAGTCAGTCGAAACAGCCTACCTTTCCGCTCAGTTGTGCGTGAGTTTCCGTTCAACATCGATTATCAAGTCACAACTCAAAGATAAACTTCCATGTTCTACAACCAGCTGTTGTGTGTACTCATTTGTTTTCTCGTGTCGAGCATCATACACTGGTCGTACTACAAGGCGATTGTTGCTCATTTGACTGACTCTAATCATTCTGTCAGTAAGAAAGACGCTTTTCAGATTGTTTACCGAATGCCAAGGAATCGATCAAAGACGGTGAGATTCCGAATGTTAACATTTGCGAGGCCATTAGTATCCGATTCCGCAACCGTGACCTCTGTGCTCAGAAAAAGTTCGTGCGGACACTTAATCTACCCTGGCCCACAATCAGTCAAGCCCACGGATTGGAAGAGTGATTGCGTAAGTGATAACACACACGCTGTCCATAACCTCTATTGACCGTTTCTCTGACTCACCCCAGTTACTGTTTTCATATTTATTGTGTTGTAATTAGCTTGATGATCAAACACAGAAAACAAGTCTTGTTCGCTACTTTGTCGTTCTCTTGACAGTACAATTTGACAAGCGGTCTGAACAATTGTCTTGTACTTTCTGGATACACATTTGCCTAAAGTCTGGTAAAGAATAATTTAGCGGGAGAATGTTTAGTTAATTATAGCCAAGCTCATATACATATTTATACCAGGATTTATCTCTAATTATTTATTGCAACATCATTCTAAGCTACCAAAGCAATCGGGTTGCTATCACAATGTTACTACACACATATAGACCGTGAAATGAGTGTGGTCTGTTATAAATTAGCAACTGGCAATATAAGCTTTTTGTGAAACCCAAAAAAGAAACACTGGACATGTTATTCACATCCACCTTTTAATTCTCTTCAAATAAAGAACTCAAAAACGAAAACGGCCGATTTCGATTTTGTGAGATGGCCGGTACAGTCACACTAGTCAGTTGGACAAGTGATCAACTTGGAATGTGTTCAGTGATCCAAAAACATAGTGATCAATTAATCTTTCCTATGAAGTGGTCACCGCATATTTGTCATAGATAGCAAAGTATTTGATGAAGTTTTCCTGGCTATTCTTTATTACGCCCATCACTATTGCGGACTCGTTTGCCTCTTAAAAAATATGAACTAGTGATCGTTAGGCATGACGTTCTGTTTGGTTTGATTACTTGGCATTTAGGTCCTGGTTATAGAAACGATAATAGTAACCACAAATGTTATTATATATCCTAGGTGAGTTGATATTTTTTGGCGGTTCTAGCATGAGCAACACAAATTCCGTAAAACATACATATGCTCCATGCTAATTACTCTATTCATTTATGTGCAGTTCATCTTCCCAATAACCGTTCCAATCTCATAAAATAATATTATTTTCCAGACTGCCACTTTTTTTATTCCGTGAAGCCCTTAAAAAATTGAATGGTAATGATCATTTGTGCCGGTATTTTACGTTGAGTTGTTAACTTTTATTGTCATATCCTTCAAACCTCTTTGTTTCTGTGAAACCGGTGTAACATAAATTAGGTTGACTTTTCTACAGTTATCCAGTAACCAAAGCCAAATGCTAAAAAAAATCATGTGAAGAAAGCGTTCTAGGTTAAACAATTGAATTGTTTACCAAGTGATGAGTTATGAAACAAGACGAAATAAACCAACTTGTTCCACAAACATACGCGAGGATGAAGCACCATCTTTTTGGATAATAACCAATCAGTCGGATGAGCAGCATTCGCCCTCAAGGTATTCTTCAACAATTTAAACTTATTGTTTACCGGACACGCTTTCATGCTGGATTCTTTGACTGTTGCTGACATTCTGAAGGAGCCGCCTCCCACCATTGTATTTGAGAGCACATCTTGTCTTGAGGAGTTTTGCCGGATTGATTTCAACTGGTCTGTGGATGAGAATATATATTTATACTGAAAAATCGAAACAATGATCTTTTCAAAGTACAATGAGATCTTTACTCACTTGAATAACAAGTATGTAATACTGCAGTGTTCAGCTGGGAGAAAACAGTTTTGTTAGTATCAGCGAATGAGGTATGTCTGCGTTATTACCACTTGCAAACATTTGTGATAAACGTATGCTCTTTGTTATAAGGGTCATCGTGTTATTAGTGAACGACACGAAGTTAAGACCACATTGTCTATCTGAACTTCCATACAAACTTGGTCTTCAGTTTTCATCTCCAGTTGTTCTTTTGTACTGTCTAGCGCAAATCAAGTCTGGTTGACATACTCAGGAGAAGTACCAACAAAACCTGTCATTGAAGTTACTATCACTTTTTTTAGAAAGTGACTGATCTTCCGGCACACGGATTAATTTGTTGCTTTCAGATATCATAACTGATCTTAAACAATGCTTGCACTTAATCTATTCCACATTTACTAAAGAGTGTAAGGGCAAAATTCTACTGTGTCACCTACATTGTGGAACCATTTCCTTGAAAAGCCAGCAAGTAAAGATTATGAGTGAGTTTGACTTTCTTATTGTTTGTAGCGTTATGTAGACAACATATCCCCGATCATAAAACTGCAGTTTTATGGTTGGTTTCTGTTGTCCGTTTAATCCACGTGCGGCAGCTTAGTGCCCACCTTGGAACCCAAGACTGGAGAGTGTTCCCTCATCTTTTAGACTGTCGCGTCAAAGTTAACGAACAGCGGGCATGCCAGGCTTCTGCGATCTATAAACTAACCCACCCCAATAGGTAGTTCGGAATAGATTTCACTGTTCCGTTTGGTCTGAGCACAGTTGTTCGATTTCTTCTCAGCAGGTTAAACGAGTTTTGTACAATTGAGATCTTTAATGAAACCGAGATTTCTCAAATGAGAGAAATGTTGATCAGTAATATTCATCCAAACACTTTCATCAAAAGTGCCTTCGAATGCACGTCTGTTAAAAGAGATACAAGAGAACTTAGGTCGTTCCAATCCAAGTAACC
>JTDE01003127.1:57445-75344 GCA_014338405.1 Paragonimus skrjabini miyazakii | reverse complement strand
CTTTATTTTAATGAACAATCAAAATCGTCTAATTTCTATTAATGACCATGAGTATTTCATTAACTTTCATAAATAAGTCCACAAGCATAAATCCACAACCTTGTTGAAAGCATGTACTACTGTTGTGATCCAAGAACGCGGATGGCGTAATGGTTGTTTATTCGATAAAGCACACATGGGTTAAGCACTTAAACAAGACCTGAAACAAAACCACTCATTTGCACGCGGTATTCCGCCCCAGACCGTCTCGGCTGCCGCAGACGTCAATGCTCAGTTCCTTTAAGTAGCATGGACCATTATGGGTGATGCTGCACTCTGATGTTCCTTCCTGCATTTTCCTGCAGTTTGTACGATGTCAAAATATATGCTCCGGCCCTACTACTGAATAGCAGTTATATGATTATTATATTACGATCGCTCATCTCTACTGCACTCCTCCCCCCGCAAAGACTGTTCCAGCTGCAGCAAAAGCCATTCAGGTTCCTTTCGCTCTCTTGACGATCTACGTATTGGCCTCGGGGACGTCGCTGCTTCTGGTGTACACCCTCTTCTGCTCGGGGTGTCGTCCCATTTGCGAAGCTGGCTTTCCTGCACTCGATGTTGATTCCCATCATTCTTGGTCAGATGCACTTGACCACGGCGGTCCACTACCACATAAGGTCCTCTCCACCTCGCCAGGAACTTCCTAGATCCTGGTCTTGTAGCCCCTGAACTCCGCCTGTCTATGTATTTAACCTTGTAACCAATTTCAAATACCGCATTTCGATCCGACAACTTTGCAGCTGACTGTTCCTTAGCAAGGAAAGGAAAGGTTTTAGTACAGAAGCAATGATGGCTAGTTAAAAAAACGGACATTTTATGTGCAATTATGGTACAAAATTCATAACTACTTGTTGATTCTGGCTAGAATCAATGAAAATTACGTTTATACCACCGTAAGTACGATGGTAAACATGTTCGCTGGAAAGCTCGAACCATCGAATCTCCACCAGTGGTCCATTGACTCCACCGCACGGCTACCCATCCACAACCAATGACTAGCACAAAGTCAGTCTCGCCTGCTCCCATACCTATACTCTATTGGTCAAGCTATCGTACTGTAGGTCTTCTCTGCATATCTACATGTATTGATTGCATTACATATTGACCGAATATTTCTCACATTGTTACACGTAGCATAGTAAGAAATGGTTCTACGAATTCTCCCCTTTTGTTTGCCTTGTGCCGTTTCATTGAATTGCTAAACTGAGTGATACTTGCTAACGATTAAATTCCGTGCCCAGAGTTCAATTGGTTGTAAGTTTTATACTTAGTTGACCATTACTTATTTATGAACAGAACCACTTTTATTGGAATAGACTTTCAATATTCTGTCTTGTTCTGCCCGAAGTATCGTTTACTGCATTGATGTTGTGTGTTATTCACTTCCACAAAGCAGTGAGGTTGAGCTAGTGAGTTACCCCGTCTTCCCACATTTGGTCCCGCCCGCGGTAAGCTCCGTGTGTACAGCTGTAATTGATCATTGCAGTGACTGGATTTGTCTGATGAGTAAATTAGTGAATATCTTTCGCCCCACGTCCATTCTTCCTCACGAAGATGATTCCACGTGCAGATGAAAAACCGTCCGAAACTCCTCGAAAGTGCACATCAAAACTCTACACACTTCTGTCAGTTTCAGGCCATTTATGAATTGAACAAGCATTTCTAAACTATGATCGTCATAATGTGTGATGCAACGACTAGTTAGTTGATTGATCAATGGAACTATTGGATCGTCGCCCTGGTTACGCGCTCAGTCGCTTGGCCCAAAATCGAGAAATGAAGAGACGCGGCAACACTGTTTATTGACAAAGCGAGACAAAATTAGACCACAGAGGCTCAAAATTTATAGGACAAAATGATTGCCATAAATGGGCGACAGACCCAGAGCGAATGAAACGATGCAGTCATATGTGGTACTCAGGGTATCAGAGCAAATCACGTTACAGGGGGGCATCAGGAAGCAACGCAAGAAAACAGTCCAGATAGCGCACAGGCATTCGATCGCACACCAGCAATCTTACTGGATGAGTGGAACCATACCACCACCTATGACCATACGATCAGAGCTGGGTGGACCAATCGATGTGGCGTGATGCGTTCTGGCTGTTTCGTTAGGACATGCGTCTCCTAACAGGAACGCAATGTTTTCAGGAATGGTTCTGTTGGTTAGTGTTGCAGGTGTTACGAAGGCAGTGTGCATTTTCACCTGAGCCAATATTACTTCAGTGTGAATGAGAAACTCGTCTTCGAATAAACACGGTCGCCTCTTGATCAGTTACAATAGTTCCCTTCAACGTATGTACCAAACGTATCGTAACGAAGTTTACCGTGATCTTTTTTTCAACGATGCGAATAGCCCCATGAGTTCATTAGAAGTAAAAAGGTGTTCTGGCAAACAGTCTGTCTTCGGTTATTCATCATCAGGCCAATTACATAAAATTTTATATCATCATGGTTGTCAAGTGATCAAACTCAAAAACAATTAATCACACAATTACATCATGAGATTGTAAATTGGAGAGCAATTAGGTGACAAAATTGACCACCGGGGGTCTCAAGTCAGTCACGAAAGGCCATGGTAACCGCAGGGCTTGTACAAGTTTCTTCTGAGCGCACAATTGTGGATTGCGCAACCGAATTCCGATCGCTTTCGCGGTGGCTAGAATGCGAAATTTGACTCCTCTGGATTGACGACTTGCCAAGAGGCAAAAGGGCTGGAAAACCACTTCCGGTGTGATTTGTTGCCCTGAGTCAATAAGGCGCGCCAGAATTGCACTCGAAATGGACTTCACCTAGCCTTTAGTCAGCCACGCGGGGTGGTGTTCACGTATTCTCTGAGACAGGTGTCTGGTTGTGCGACCGACGTAACCTGCTCCACAGGAGCATGTGAAAGAGTAAACACAAAATGAGGTCACAGATTTAGGCAACGTATCCTTGAATTCTACGTAGACAACCGGGTCGGATCTGAACGAGATTCGTAGTTGTGCACCACTGTAGATCTTTTCAATTGCGTTACTCATTCTACGAGTCACTAGTTTAGCTAACCATAACTCGTCGTAATGTGGTGGATTATCAAACTGGAGGCGCGAGTATTCTAACACTCAACGAAATACCTCAACGCGAGGTAGGTACATCCAAAAGCCCACAGCGAGCGGATCGGCGACAGCGTGGGCGACCAGAAGAGTCATCGCTCGACTGGATCGGACAAACGGGCGACACATGGCAGGCAAAATAAGATGGACGACCAGATCGGAAGCGCAATTATTCTAACACTGAAGAATATCTTGACACGGTCGTAGAATACGGTCAAATCCCACAGTGGATAGATGGCGGACAACACGAGCGACAGGACGAGCCACCGATCAACGAGATCGGACCAACGGACAAACAATGGCAGGCGGGAAATCCCCGGATAGAAGGCGCCGATCACACACAGAACGGGCAGAAGTACACACGACGTGCGAGTGGAAACCGTGGGGGGTGTAGTGGACCGGGACTGTGATTGATAAACGCGAGCACACGCATAGCATGGTAACTAGCGAACTGGATAATAAAGATTGTGTTTTATTGAACGCCTTTTCGCTACAATAAACCCACTATCCTTTTGGATAGGTGCGTGTCATGACAACACAGCCATTTGCCCAGCTAACGGGTACTGCAAAGTCAAACCACCAACAACGGCTGAGATAACATTCGGCTGTAATCGGACGCAGTGCAGAAACTTGCTTTTTGTGTGTGAAGGTCAGATATTGAATGGACACAATAACTGGTCTTTGAATTATTGTAAAAACCGACAAGTTGACGATATATAGGAGAGGAGACCATCAGAGCGAGTCAAGTCAACTCTGACTGAAAGACGCTTATTGATGACCCCCGGCTTCGAGCGAGATACAAAATGCCGCTCTCAAGAAAAACTGTGAATATAGTTGGACAGAATCTATCCGCGCAGTTTCTCGTGTCTTATTATCTTTGAGTAATCGGGAGTATTCTGGTACATGAAGAACGCTGGTTGTTTCCCAAACGCTCGTCTACCCCTCACAACGAACACTCTTGATAACTGGCTGATAGTATCATCACATCGTTAACCTATCTTTGAACTGGTTAATATAAACTCTTCCAGTTTCTATAGGACATGTGGATAGCAACAACAATAGAAACAATCAACAACTGGGTTTACACAAAACAAGGACTGTTATCAGTTCCAGAGCAGACAAACTGCGTGAGTCAACAGTTTATGCACACAAAGGACCGGACAGCGAGTATTGATTAGCATGGCTTCGGAGAAGGCAAGCAACTTCGGATTCCGATTACGCAACAACACATGAAACGAATTGGCGGGGTCAACAACGTGACCTGTTTCCATTATGTGCTTTGCTATGGATGAGTTCGAATTTCGTCTCACTCGTTCTGTTGCCATTGCCTGTTGCGTCATGGCGCGCACCAACCACTTGGGCATATGATCAGCAATTCTTTGTCGTAGGCACCGATCTGTTCTGCCGATATAGACGTCAACGCAACTGGAACCTTTGGAGTTTTACCTTGACTTTTAAAGAGTAAACTGATATCCAACTGCAGTTGAAGTTACTTGTTGGAGCCGTGAATCTGCTAAGTGGATCCCGAATTTGTTCAAAATGACACCGGGGAGTGTTATATGTGGCGCTCGTAAGGATGGTTAACGTTCCATTTTATTGAAGCTGAATGTGATGACTGCCTTTTTCTTGATAACTGCATACACTTTCTTGCCCTCTCGATTTGTACCCATTAAGTTGTCGTTTTCCGATTGAGATTAACAAGTGAGATTTTGATTGGCTTTCTTATTAGGTTCCAGTAGGATGATTTCATAACGAGACATTCGAAGTTTGTATTTTATTGTCCGGCCCTGACAGGTTTAAATCGCCACATCATGCACATCATTTCCGACTGAGGAGAGCCTCTGCTAGAATCAAACTATCTTATACTACAACTCAACGTAATGTCTATCAAGCTAATGGGATCCGCGAACGAGTAAAATCATTAGCAATCTTGATCGTTAGCAGCTGACACCTAATTGAACCTGTCGGTCAACCCATCTTTATTCCGTACAGTGACCAGATTTGCCACTCCTGTCAAATAACTTACAACACCGGTCACTCTGACTACTCCGCAGACGTGCATGGTAGAAAATTAACCGCGGGCCGTCAACCCCTGGGATATGTTTGTCGACACGTGTTGCCCATGCCCTGTCACTAATACTGTGGTAGACTGTCAGGCAAGAAGTGCGAGCATTCCAACTCTCGGCGGAATACCTCAACACAGGGGAGGCGCGTTCAAAAACCCACAGCGCACGGATGGAGGACGGCGTGGGGCGACCGGATGAGTCATCGCTCGACCGGATCGGACGAACGGGCGAGACGTAACAGCCAAAAACAGGTTGGATGACCATATCGAAGGCGTGATTATTCCAACACTCGCAGGACGAAGAAGAGCAATCGGGAGACCCCGGATAGAAAACGCCAATCACACACCTAAACCGGGTAGAAGTGCACACGACGTGTGAGCGGAAACCGGGGGGTGGTGTGGACTACAATTGTGATTCAAAATCGCAAGCGCGCGTGTGGCATGGTAACTAGTGCGTTGGGCAATAAAATTTGTGCTTTACTAGAGGCCTTTCGCTACAATAATGATACCGATTACATAACGACTAATATTTACTGTTACAAACGAAACCGTTCAGTTTCATTGGTCCAAAGACCCTGGGGTCGCAGTAAAGCTGTACTTTCAAATCTATACACGTAACTCTTCCAACCCTCACGGTTTTTTCAAATGATTGGGCTGTATCATGTAGGTAAAACTTCGTTTTGCACAAAACATAGATATCTAGGTAAAAAGTAGACCTAAGAAAAAGGTGCCACAACAATCCCTAAAAGAGGAAAATACAAACCAACCTAAGCTCGAAAGACGCGGTAAGCCAAGACCACAAATAACGTAACTAAGGCACAGAATAACATCGGGTTGTTGCCTTTTGATGCACCCTTCTTAAAGGACCCTGCTTTTAATGTTCAAAAACCCAAATGAGCTTGTCATTGCGACTGTTCGTGTAAAAAATTAATGGATATGGGAGGTGAGTACACCAACTAACCTATTAGCCAGCTCAGCATTTCAACGTGACCCATAGTCAACGGACACGACAGCACAGTCAAATACGATGCTTACCTCGTCCGTTCTATCGTGGGTAAGCAGGAGATGCTGTAATAGATTTGACGGTCACGTTGTGTTTGTTTTTGCTTTCTAACGAAAGCGAATAACCAGACGGCTGGAACCACTTTATGGTGTATGAAAATACTGTAAACAATTTGACATCCCCTTCTACTTCTAAGCCTTCTGTCCAATTCAGCAACAATTCTTTCATTGGTCGAAATGTATTGCATAACTGAAAAAGTTAGCTCTATTCACTGAGGGTGGATTATCTATTGAACACAATGCGAAACTGCCCTCATATTTTGCACCAGTGATTAACCCAGGGACCAACTCATCGAAAGCAATTACACCTCTAAACTCCACATCACTTAAGCAGGCCTGATCGATCTGTCGCATTGCTGAAAAGTGAAAATGACTAAAGTGTGCGAAGCTCAACTGGCCAGTTCTCGTCAGTACTAAGGGACACGGAGAGTATTGACCTCAACTTCTGAATACTGATAAACAGTAGAGCATTTTGACTGGTATAAATCGATCACCACTCGCCTTAACATAGACAGTTTTATTCAGCTACTTTAAAAAGAAGCAATAGACTGGAGTTTCGCATTTGTTGGGGATTGCCTGTATTGTATATCTTTGCCGGGGTACCAACCCAAAGAAACGTGGCTGTGTTTACATGTGATAATTCGACCGTGTCCAATGTGAGGTCAGTGGCGCAGTGATCAATATCGTTGCCCCATCAAAGCACGGTCACAGTTCAAATCTCGACACTGGCAGGGCTATCCAAAACGGACGACCTCAATTTAAGAGACTTATCTTACATTCTGTTTGCTGAAAGCAGATCGCCACTCTTGGGCGTTCATGTGCTGTAAAAATGAGCCTGTCTGGCATCTAACTATAGGCCTCGGGTCTGCAGCTTAACACCTCAGTAGATTAATACTGTAGAGTGTCCACCGCTGAGATATCGACCAGGAATCAAGATCAATCAGACAACGCAAGGTCGGCAGTAAGTAGAGCGCACCGTAAAGTCTGCCAAAACTGGAAGGTGAGCATAGTCTTATTCAAATACTTAAGAGTTATTTTACCGGATTTCATGACGAACTGTAGAAATTGTTATACATAGCGTTTCTACCTCAAGAAAATTAGTTTGGTAAGTTTAGACAACTACAAGAAACCCGATTGTGACAAATCCGGACTGATCTACGCAACACAGCTGGTAGAGCACTTGTTCCGTCTGGGTCTTCTATTCATGTCACCAGTTCGAATCCAATCGAAGTCTATTTTGTGTAATGCCCTTTGGTCCAGCAAGTAACCATCTGACGCAATCCTTTGTGTTGAAGTTGTAGATAACTGCGCTCTAACGTTCCGTTGGTTGCTGTTGACAGAGACTGCACAAAGCCCAACGGTTGTCACCAAATCGACGCGGCCAGCAGTGTATAACTAATCCGGTCGACACTGGTTGCATACGGCTAACATCAGGATAAGCCCACAGTTCTGCACAGCGATGTGATTAATCTCCTATATCGCCCCGGAGCTTGATCCAGTTTTAATAGGAGCTAAATTATTGTACACCTTTTCTCAATATCCGACAGCCTATCATGTGGTGCAGTTATTTTAATTCAGAAGAGTGAATGAGTATTGTGTTGTTTTTGATTAGATGTACTCTAAAACTGCACTGTGATCTGAAGCGGAATGTGCAATACTCAACTGTACTTTGGCCACTGCCCGATACAAATCACCGTAGCCTATCTAGTAGTGCTTGCTTCAACTCTGTACGACGTACCGTGTCGTGAAAAATGAACCAATCCGATTTTTTCCAGCCTGTGGTGAAAATATTCCAGTTCTTCTAGATTTAACATTCCGCCACGCTTGTTCTTGTCGTCCAACTCAAACAATTTCACCCAATAAACCAAATCTCCTGCCGACGATTAATTCTCATTAGCAACAAACAAACAAATTCCGATTGAAAAACAAGCGGACATTTTTGTTTGTACTGTCTTTGAAGAAAAATAATTACACACAAAAAAATAACCGCGATAAAGTTATCCGGACACTCAAGGTAGCAGTGATGCTTCCAATCCGAGGCGCTTATCCCGTGTTAGCCGATACCGTGCGGCTACTTCGATGTCAAAATATATGCTCTGGTACTACTACTGAATAGCAATCGGGTGAGTAGTATATTACGATCGCTTATTCTAACTACACTAGGCCTCAACATGTGTAATGAGGTTGAGCGATCGTACGAAACTACTCATACCACTGCTATTCAGCAGCAGGACCAGAGCATACATTTTGACATTGGAATAGCCGCAGGAAAAGTACAAAATGAAAATTCGGAGTGCAACGTCGTATGAAATGGTTCTTGGTATGTAAAGGAATTGAGCAATGGTGTCTGTAGCAACCGTGACGGTCTGAGCCCAATACCGTATGCAGATAAGTGTTATTGTTTATTGTCCTGTTGAAACGCATAACCCGCCTGCTGCTTTCCAGAATAAATGATCTATGTGCCATCTGCGTACTTGACTCACAACAATTGGTACTGTGACCAGGATTGGAGGATGAAGATCCCGTGGCCACAGCCGTTTGAGGATGGAGACGTCCGGAGCTTCCTGGAAGACTTTGAGGACGTGGCGGACACGGTCGGATTCAAGACCGACCGGGCGAAGCTGGCACCTTGCGGATGCTGCTTAAGGGCAGGGCGAAGGCGAAGCTGGAGGCGGCGCGAAGGGGCCCTGAGGAACTGTAGTAGGCCGCCGCAAAGGAGATGTTGATCGCTAGGTTTGGCAGCCCAGCCGACTGCCAGGAAGCGATGTGGATGTTCGAGGTTGCCTGACTTGGACCATGAGGCGACGTTCTTGTGTATGCCGTGTCACCGCGAACTGCGTTGTCAAGAGCCCTGCCACATTTGGACAGGACTCAGAGCAGCGCATACTGACGGACAGGTACTTGGACAGAATGCCACCAACTGTGCGGGATTAGCTCAGGGTGGCTCTCACCGCGCATTCGATGACATTGAAACAGCTGACTAAAAGTTAAAGCGTGGTGGAAAAGTTGATTCAAGAATTGAAGGTGAGGAAGGATGGTAACCGTAGTGAAGTCTGCTATCGACGCGGAAGACGTGGACACTATCGAAGACTTTGTCCGTGAGGCGAGAAAAAGTCTTATGTAAACGTACCTTCGGTTGATTGTTTTCGTCTGGGAAGAGTGGGCCGATTATAGCAGCGGTGGAAAAGACGGCAGTTCAGGCTAGGATCGAAATCAATGGTTGCACGGAGTGCTGTTTGATTGACACTGGGGCGGCGATTTCATTGGTTGGGTCGAGGCCAGGAGAGATTATTCAGCCGTGTGCGATGATCGTTCGAACAGTTGGTGGGTTTGCTCTCCAAGTTAGTGGTCTGGCAGAATATGATGTCCGGGCCGATGGTCACGTCGTCAAACGACATTTGTCCTTTACCCCGAAGCACGGCAGATCATATTGGGAGCGGATTTCCTTGACCGAACGAAGGCTATGATTGACTTCAAGCATGATAAGCTCGTGACGAAATATGGGATGGTTTCATTAATGAGAAAAGGCAAACTCCGGCTTGGACAGCTTAAAGCGAACGCACCCGGAGCCTATGACAATCGGTTGCTGAATGAAGTGATACACACGTTCCAAAAATTGTTCACCACGGATCAAGACCCATATGGCTACTGTGGAAATCGAGCGACATATGAAAGACATGTTGAAGGAGGAAATCATTAAGGATGCTGATAGCCCATTCAATTGCCCTATTCTGTTGATGAGGAAGTCCAATGGTAAATTCCGATTTTGTGTCGACTTCAGAAAACCCAACGAGATTACGGTTGATGAAGTGGTAGCAGTTCCAGCGGCGGCAGACATTTTCGACAAGCTACAGAACGCCAAGATATTTACAATGTTAGACCTGCGGTCCGCATATTGGCAGATTCTAATCAAGCAATCCAGTCGAGATAAAACGGCGTACACAGTGGGAGAAAGGCAGTATCGCTTCAAATGTATACCGTTCGAACTGTCAGGTGCCCCTCTCACGTTCAGACGACTGATGTTGAAGGTGCTGGAACGAATGAACAATATTGTTGTCTATGGAGACGATATAGTCATCTACAGTGTGAATGAAACGGAGCATACAGCACACGTTTCAGCTGTGCTGCAGAAGATTGAACAAGCTGGTCTGCGAATCAACAGTCCATAATCTCAACTGGCGAAACGAACGGTAGTATTGCTCGGTCACAAGGTCGGTCAGGGTGAGTTCCAACCAATTCCCGAAGAACTGCTTACGATCGAGGCCATTCCGGTGCCAACATCGAAGAGGACGCTGCGACAGTTTCTCGGTCGTGTCGGGTTCTATAACCGTTTCATCAAACAGTTCAATGAAATGGCGAACCCATTGTACGAAATTCTGAAGAAGAATTGTCAATTTCACTGGATACAAGGGGTCAATTAAACATTGGTTGAGATCCAACAAGTGGTGAAGGAGGGACAGCTGACCATGAAATTGGCAGTTAATGGACAGAGCCCCGTTTTCGCGACGGATGCGAGCGATGTGGGAATCAGAGCTGCATTGAAGCAGGACGGGGGTGTTGTGAAATATGCCAATCGGATACTAACTCCTGTTGAACGGAACTACTCAACGACAGAGAAGGAGTGTTTGGCGATCGTGTGGGCATTAAGAAAATGGAGACCGTGCTTGCTTAGCCGACGTTTCTATGTGAAGACCGATCACAACCCGTTGGAATGGATTAACTTGGCGGAGGATCCCTGAGGAAAGCTGGCTAGTTGGGCGTTGCAACTACAGGAGTACGACTTCACAATTCCCCATGTAGCTGGAAGAGAGAACTGTGTTTCCGATTTGCTGTCCCAAACGCAACACATGGATGAAATAAACGAGGACATGACTGGACTTTAAAGTATTGAACTGGAGAACGTTCCGGGGAAGTTACAATCAGCACACAGGATGGATACACCAACCCGGGCAGTGGTTGGTCACCTTCTATCGGAAGAACAACCGTCAGAGGACGATGGGAATCCGGAAGGGAAAGCTTTCAGAATGCGGGAACTTTAATGCGCCAACTGCGGGATGGAATAAGCGTGCTTGTTATACCGACGGATTTGAGAGGGACAATGTTGGAGAAATATCATCAGCCTGTTCAAATGAGATGTCATCGAACTTACGAAATGCTGAAGCAAAAGGCATACTGGCCGAGAATGCTGGGGGATGTCAGCACCAGCAGTGTCAGCTGTTGAGGAGATCACTAACCATCCCAGTCAGTATCCTACACAACCAATTCCAGTCAGAGAAATGGGGGAATTATGGTCGTTGGACGTGATGTGTTCTTTCCCATTAACCATTTCCGGAAATTAATTCATCATAGTCATGACGGAATGTTTCACAAGATGGATCGAAGCAGCTGCTATACCCGATCAGCACGCAAGCAGTGTGTGCAGGGCGGTGATGGAACACATCGTTGCAGATCATGGAACACCGCGGAGCATATTGACTGATCAAGGTCACTGCCTCGAAAGTGAAGAATTTCGGAATTGTTTGGAACACTTGGGAATGAATAAAATTTGCACGACGCCATACCATCCTCAATCGAATGGATTGACGGAACAAAACAATCGCACAATCAAGGAGTGGTTGGCGGCGATAGGAGTGAGCTGGGAGGAAACGCTAACAATGATTCTGTTTGCCCACTGCTGGTTACCACAAGGAACAACGAAGAAATCGCCGTTCGAGCTAATGTACGGACGCGTGCCACGCCTGCCAGTCGACCAAGAGATTGGTTTATGGGGAGACCCATGGACGAGCATGCATGAATTAGCAGAAGCGCGGAGAGTGGCCAACCAAAACCTGTTGAACTCACAAGAAGTTTCCAAGGAGCATTCAGCCGCAAGGTTATCGGGTCGAAGTTTTGTATTTGAACGCGGTTCGGAGGTTAAATACAGAGACAGGCGGAGTCCAGGTGCAATAGCATCCGGATCTAGGAGGCTCCTGGCGAAGTGGAGAGGACCGTATGTGGTAGTGGACCGCCGTGGCCTAGTGTATCTGATTTGGAATGAGAAGAATGAACACTGAGTGCATGAAAGTCAGCTTTGTAAATGGTATGGCACTCCGAGGAGGAGAGAGTGCACACCAGGAGCATCGACTTCTCTGATGCCGGTAGGCAGTTCGTAGAGAGAGCGAAGAGAACCTGAAAGTCTTTTGCTGCTGTTTGAACAATGTTTGCATGGGGAGAAGTGTAGTGAGGAGGATCGATCGTATTACACTACTCACACCACTGTTATTCAGGAGTTGGGATAGAGCATAGAGTTTGACATTGAAATAGCCGCATGGAGAATACAAGAAGAAACATCGGAGTGCATCATCACATGAAGTGGTTCTCGGTACGTAAGGGAACGTAAAGGAACTGAGCATTGACGTCTGTGACAACCGTGACGTTCTGGGCCCATTACCATATGCACATGAGTGCTTTGTTTGTTGTCATTTTGAAGTGCATAACCCATCTGCTGCTTCCCAAAATAAATATCTCTGGTGCCTTCTGCGTTCTTGGTTAACAACACTAGTACCTTGATGATGAGGTACGCGCTATTGGCTAATAAACGTTGCAGCTGTCGGATCACTTTGCTGGTAGCTAGGGCATGAACTCGTTGACAGACAATTCACTGATAACTTTTTTTATATTTCCGTGTCGTGAACAGTAGAATCAACAGTTTGAGAACATAGGACATTTCAGCCCTCAAATGGGTGAGATTATGCTCATGGTTGTTTAAAATAAATACCTTGGATGGCCATGAAGGCTGTTGTATGGTAATTTGCTAAAACCAAAAGAAATGGTTTAAGCCAAACGATACTGATTTTGGGTATTCCCATGAAAGTAGCATGAAGTACCTCGGAGCTCAAACTGGTATCTGGATTTATTGTGTGCACAATAACTATGCAACTGATGCTACAGCTTTAATTACAATCAAAATAACAGGTCCATTTCGCTGACTCAGCAATAGGTAGCGGGTCAGCGGTTAACGAACGACAACATTTCGTGGCCATGTGACCATCAGCTGGAATGATACGTCTACAGCCATTCAGAAATGTCCTGCTTACCTTGCTGTCATTCGTTCGACAACTGTTGAATAGGTGAGCTCTACGCAATTCAAACACCATTAGAACGCGGGTGATTGGCACTTGTCTGTCTCACATTTCCCAACCGGTTGCCTAACGCACCATCACCCATGAAAGTGCGAGTAACCAAAAATATAAGGTAGGCGAAATTGTATCCATTGCTCCCGGTCTTTTATGTCTACTGTGTTGAGACAAGCATTGAGATCGAGTTAGTTCATCACTTACTATTAGTCCCACGAAATCTACTACTACACGTGGCCTTCGGAAGGACGACCTATACATTAGCTGACGCGCTAAAGGCAAACACTCGTTTATCTTATGAGTGGAAATTTCAGCATTTCGACCGACAAACTTGACCATATCACATCTGTAAGACACAGACTCTCATGTTCAGACGTTGTTGCCCTTCACTTCCGCAAGTTGGCGAAAATTGCACGACAATATTTTGGTCCATACAATGTGTATTGCCTGGGTGTGGCTATTTTTCGTGGCCACCGAGGTTTTCGATTGGCCGCGCTATATATTCTATAGCAGCCCTGTAGAAAAAATGGTAGTACTTATAAGCCAGTTCAGTTGGAAAATGTGTCCAATCGATGTGTCGAAATACTGAAGCTGAATAACAAAAACATGTTGTGTTCCACCTTCAGCAGATTTAACAGGTGCATCGGGACTAGCTTACACTTTCGCCAGTTCTAGCATTCCTTACGTACAATTCATATTCAGATTTGGTTCATATTTTCGAAAGAGGCCAGCTGGAAAATTACGAGCAATTATGGGTGAGGTTCAAGTTAGTTTCCCCAAAACCCGATTACTCATCAGTGCTCCTTATTCTACAGCGGCTGCCCAGTCAAACTCAGCCTGTTGCTCCCTAATTAAATTCGTTTGTATGCTACAAAAATAACTGCCTATTGGGTACTAAAGTAGCTCTTGCAAAATATACGGCGTTTTGGGGCAGAATCGGACAGACAGCCTTGTGTTTATACGTCCACACAATCACGCGCCCTAACCTATGCCAGATAAGCCAAGCAACAAACTAACCAGTCACGTGTACAAGGGCTTGCCGATTCATCAGTTGGTTATTGATCGTTTGCCTTTGGTTATTCATCTCTTATACGCTTGTACCATTTTGAATCAATCAATACACTGTACGGAGTGTCTTACTAACTCGTGTTCTGTTTACCCAAGCGGGGCTATTTAACACACTGGCTATTCAGTTTTGTCGGCTGGCATGCATGATTTAACTAGTACGCCAGCCGTATATTGCTAGGAAACCTGATGAATTAATTGATACAAGATTGTAGAATCAGTCAGCAGCCCCATAGGAATCCATTCCCACTATAAAGGAATTCTTACTCTGCAACAGAAATCCATTTCTCACAGTCTGTATTCGCATGGCCCGTGATGTAGACACACAATTTACTGGCGAAGTAAATTCGTCCAGTGGATTGGTCAGTTTCTCATACCAGTTCGTTGAATTCTGACATGTTCTACTAACGACTCTCTCAAACTTACAAAATCCTTAGTCTATGTCTTGACGAGTTCATAGACAATATTGGTGTTGAACCATTACTCACGAATACTTACCGATATATATTGGATTTTATATCTCTCCAACATAATGCAGGTGCTCGTAGAAAATGTTTACGATCGATATTTCAGAAACAGGTCGTACTGTACTCCCTGCAGAATTACGCCACATAAGGAGTGCTTTTATACGCTTTTCTTCGATCGCCTTCTTAGTTTTCAGATACTACTTTTTCGATTGTGATTAGCCAATTCATATTCGGCCCATAACTATCTGTCAGTGACATATGCTGTCGGCTCTATTATAAAGATGTCGACTCACAGAGTCGATGGCTTTAGATGTTAGGTGAGACAGCGGTTAACCGGGCTCAGTGGCGTGAATGTTTCCGTTGTTTGACCGAGTTGTCTGTGAAGTGAGTGCACTTAATGACGCGGAGCAGTGAATGCCTTAAGAAGCTGTCTTGCTCAAGACGCCTTACTTTCACTTTCAGCTTGGTTGTTTGCTTGCAAGGTGTAGGCGCCTTGATGTTGTATGTTTGAATATAAACGTAGCTATTTTTGTGTGGTTAGGTCCTCTCCCCTTTCATTTTTTTCTTCTCTCTCCCTATACAAGGTTTTATGTCTTCTTCGTGGTTGTGTGGCAGTTAAGCATCAGCATGAACCACTGATGTATTGCTGTCTATGATGATGATGTTAGTAAAAGTATGGTGTCTTCATAAACTTATGAAGAGACATTTTTTGATTTATCATTTCTCGATGGTTGTCCGGTTCCCCTCCACAGAGGAGGGTAGACCCCTTAAACGAACTAACTTCATGATGATGGCGACCCTTCTGCAATTGGTGGGACGGTGATTCTTGGATGAAAGCTTGATGACATTGTGGTGAAGTTGAGCAAGGTTACAAACAGTGGATTGTAAGCGTACCATTCTAATTGCTTTGGTACAGGAAGTTGGGGACACAAGCTGATTTGAAATTTGATAAAACAGTTCAAAGTGGTTTAGAGGAGCAGAGTAAGCTTCAAACAGGTAGAGTACAAACAACTCATTATTAATTGGGAGAATTGGAACGAGCTGCAACGATAACAGTTAACATTTATACCAATTAGACAAATCAGTTTAGGCTTGTTAGGGTGCCCCACCCTGTTACCGTCCCAAGGCGCCACCGCCGTGAGGAGGGAAAAAACGATTGACTTTGTCCTAGTTTGTGGACCTGCTCACAGCGGCCGAGAGGGTGACCTTGGATAGTTTTTACCCGTCAGACGTTTTACTCCGTTGTGCCCATTAGTGACCCTAACTATTTTTTCCGAGAAATGTCCTTCTCTTTTTATGATTCGGAAATGTTCTTATGGCCACTGCGCCCCCTATAAGTACTTTTGACCTTGTCGCCTCGGTCGCACACGTTTTGTAGCGAAACAAAGCTTCCTATTTTGAACGCGTCTTTTGGCTTGCCTTGGGAGCGAATACGGGACAGTCGCGGTACTATTCGGGACCGAGATTTTCGTGTGAATTATTATCGGGGCGAGAATGCGATTTTATCGAGCGTACCACTATACTGAGATCAAACAAGCGTACCGTTTAGGAGGGTTTACAACAAGGCCGTACAGTTCGGTATTCATATGGGATAATAAACACATGAACAAACCAAGATGCGGAAAGGTCGGACCGATTCCAATCGGCTGTACCTCAGCTGTCAACAAAATTGATAAGCACTTACAGCAACACACGCCACAATATCTTCTAAACCGGCAAGTCACGCACCCATGTAACATAGCCGTCTTTCGTCTGGTTTCAGCATACCAAGCGGTAAATCGTTAAATAACGGTTGTTTTTTATTATATCACATTATAACAAAAGATAAACTGAATAAGACATCGAACGGACGAAAGTGTTATTTTTGTTCTCATTATGTTCATCCTTCCACGTTTTGGAACACCACACTGGGCTTTCACAGATAAAGATGTCTTTTGAGAATTTACAATTTCAAGGAATTCCAAAGCAATGGAGCATTTAACACCCTGGTGTAACATCGTACACTGCACAGAGTAACCACGTGACAGTGCACTTGCATAGCACAATGAACAGATGGATGAACAGTGACAAGGCATCTAAAGGTATCGTTTGCATATCGGACGAGAAAGATTACAAGTAAGCAAATGTTCCCATTCAAAAAAACCTAACGTAAGAGACTAAGGATTCTTTTCACTGTATCGATCTTTCCAGGAAAAAAAAAATCAGAAGTAAGAGCGATGTCACGGGAATTTCTACCCTGACCGGCTTGGTGAACGGCTCCAATACCGCTACTGCTATCACCATACACGTTGGTTATATCCCCAATTATGGACAGAAAGTTGATCGTGATCAATTCAACAGATGACGTGTCTCACGTTCGATACGTAGTGAGCTGTTATTGAATTTGAGTCGTCTGAAGGTTATCGTTTGCTGGATTACAATCTGAGAATCACTCAAAATGGAGTGTATAAATGGACATTGCAGTCCTCTGAATTAAACCGAAAATAAAGCAACATGTTCATGTAGCATCAATGTGACCGTAATGGAAACGATACCTACTGATGGATAAAAAATAGACTATTTATTCAGTTCCATCGAATGAGCACTGCTCACAGGTTGTGGATTGTCCGTGGTTTAATAAATTACACACTGTTCAGGAATAAAAGTATCCTCTTCTCTACACTGTAAGTTGCGTGTTTGTATCGATCAGCTTCCGTTATTTTGGAATTATCTGGTATTACTTATCTGTTATAGTAGGTAATTGAACAAACTATATTTTTTGAAACATTGAGTTCCCTTAATCTATTTAGTCAAAACAGAAATCGTGACTGGAAGTTATCGCGCGATTCGAATGCGGCTCACAAGAGGCTGTCTGTGCACTTGATCCGATATCGGATCCCATTCACGGCTGGGATAAGTACTACTACCGGCCTGTTATATTAGATTGGCTGCAGTCTAATAATTCCCGTGTGGTATATATATATATATATATATATATATATATATATATAT
>JTDE01003127.1:37092-57345 GCA_014338405.1 Paragonimus skrjabini miyazakii | reverse complement strand
TATATATATATATATATATATATATATATATATATATACTCCGATTATGTTTTCGACTGATGGTTCCTCACGTACTAGCGGAAAACAGATTGATTGCAACAGCTCAACCGTAAGATACGTGGCGCGGTATGCGCAAACATAATTTTGTGCATAGAAACGTGACTGTTCAATGTTCATATACTGAGCGTTCCGATGACATCAAGTACAGTTTGGGGCTATGACGTTATGGAGATGGATTCCCATGTGTTACCAAGTTTTCGTTATGGTCTTTGTCACACTGGGTGTGTCGTCCACCCGGATTAATAAGTGTGTGCATACCTACATGGGTGTAAGAAAGTGAATCTACGTCACCTTTTCCCGCCTCATTTGACCGACCAATCTGATGATCTTCATTCACCGACGTTAACCAACTGCTGTCTTGTTTGTACCGCTCTATTCTCCACTCTGCTGTGCACAGTTGCTGTTGGAAAACGTTTTGAGCCAATACCCAGTAAACGTCCTGTACTCCCAACCGTATTCCGATATGCTGTATACAAAAGCTTTCTTGTCCAGTACTTTTGCATACACTCCGGGTTATGGCATATATGGGGACGACTTAAACGGTACGTTGGGTTTAGTTAAGTGGATATCATTTGGTGACCGTCTATCTCGGAAGGTTTGCGTCACAATGATCTCAACCAGTGAGCACGTGGGTGTCACAAAACGATATTGCGTTGAGGGGTCCAGTTAACAGCTACTCGGTTATGATGACAACTCGTGATTCGTTGAATGATGACCCAGTTGTGTGCCCAATGTGGCTGATCCGTAAATTGTATAGTATGTGAAAACGAACTACTCTTAGAGGGGTAAATGTTACGATATATGACCAAGGACGCCATGTTCTAGTCGTTAGAACAGTGAGAGACTGAACTGATGGATTTGAATGAATCCATTGTAATGGATAACTAAACAACTCATCAGATTCATGAAACGTGCTGCCAAAATTGGTCATAAACTTTTAGCAAAAAGCATACATGAGTAACTTTGAATGACGCCCATGAAAGCTAACAGCGTGAACAGTCAACAGTAAAGACAAGTATAAATGAAAATATTCGACGACAAGTTTTCGTATCAATAATGTTGTGTAATTGATGAATAAAGACTGTAAGTCGGCGATAATTACACTAAACAGGTCGAAGTTTGTGATACAAGGAACACAGTATTATGTGGATTAAATCTCTGAATAAATAAACATTAGGACTCAACTTCGTAATTCACCTTGATAACACTATCAATGTCTCGCCTGTTTGTGGATGAGGAGGAATCAGTATTCAAGCCATCCATAGTCTCAGTCAACTCAGTCAAAGTTGGAACATCATAATCATTAAGTTCCTCTTCGTCAGAAACCTCGGCTTGGTCCATTTGTATTCGGGTAACGTTGACAAACACTTGATCTAAGGTGGTCTGCTTGACTGAGTACTGCTCAATCAGACCACCGGTTCGTAGCCTGTTCAGCGTTTCAAATAAATGAGCAAGTTGCATACATTGTGGAAACTGACACTCATAGTACTTGGTCCGCGTGTTGTTAACACTCAACTGAGGAAAGTCATTCTGTAGTGTATGTCTCACGTGATCAGCCGCTTCGGGCAATTCGGATATCCGCAATTCAGCCGTGTAACCGCTACCAAACCTATTTTTTAATTGTTGCACGCTTCCCAAACAGCGAAACTGACCATTGACCATGATTCCGAGTCGATCACACAAAGCTTCACATTCCTCCATACTGTGAGACGTGAGCAACACGGACTTGCCGGACTTAATCAGTCGGATAATCTGGTCCCAGAGGAACCGCTTGGCTGACGGATCCATACCACTGGTAGGCTCGTCGAGGAAAATCACCTGAGGATCACCTAATATAGCAATTGCGGTAGAAAGTTTTCGCCGATTACCACCGGAGTAGGCACCGGCTACTTTGTCAGCGTGTGGGGTCAGGCCCATGTCTGTCAACAGCTTGGACACTGTTTGTGGGATGCGTTGTTCTGGAACGCCACGCAACCGAGCGTAGAGTGTCAATGTTTCACGGCCTGTGAGTAGATCGAGTACTGCATCAAACTGCGGACAGAATCCGAGGCTGCGATGAGCTTGGCGTTGTTGATCCACCACGTTATAGCCATTTACATAGGCCACACCGAATGTGGGCTTTAATGAGCCGGTCAGCATATGAAATGTAGTGGTCTTTCCAGCACCGTTCACCCCAAGTAGGCCAAAACATTCAGCAGGGTGAATAGCAAACGTGAGTTGATTGACCGACGGTATTTTATTGCGTCGAAAGAATTTGGTCAACCTTAGCGTGCTCACTGAAGAGGTAGATGCGAGTGAACTGGATTCTTTAAGCTGTAATTGAGAATCAAATTTACGTAATTTACTGAAGAGTAACAAATGGATACAGATGATAATGCGTCTAGGCTACGTTGTATACGTTATTGTAGTTTACATTTTATTCATAAATTTTATGATTTCACTCGTCAGGCAACAGACAACTTAGAAGCATTCATTCTGTTCGCTTATCACTCAGACCAGCGGTTGATTGTAGCTAGATTATTGAAATGCCTGGTTTATCAAAATTATATTAAGTGATTAATGTGTTCAGCACCTAGTTGACTTACTTCGAACACACGTCTTTGTTCGGATTGTACGTCTTCTGCAGCCAGCGGCTCACTGGATGTCAGTTTAGTAATCTTCTTCTGTAATTGGAGCAACGTGCGTTTGGCCAGCCGTGGATAACGTGTGTAGAAATATCGTTTGATAGGACCTCTAAAAAAACGGTGTTCAATCAATAGAACCAGGATGAGAAAAACCACTGTTTGTAATCCGAGCGCAAGTAACTTTTGGCCCAAAACCTTCCATCCCAAAGGGTTCTCATAATCAGTGACGTCGATTAGACCGGTGTGACGGAAACGCAAAATGAATTCACGAAAAGCCAAGTCGAACAGTCCACGACCCAGGCAGTATTGTGGTAGGACAAGGAAGACTGCTTTTAATACGTCATCAACCGGAGCTAACTTCGGATCTTCTTTACTAATAGTATCCAGAAAAAATGTGACCATCACTGTGAGTGCTCCAAAAAGCATATTCACGATAACTAACACGATCAACGCGGTACTGGGTGAGCGAATCACAAACGAGAACGGGTACATCATGGGCAACACGGCTAACCCATAGAAGAAAATAAGCAGGATAAACGGTCCAATCGTGTCGGTACCCACGTAAGCATACTTTTGGAATGCGACAAACACGAGTATACACAAACCAGCAGGGATTAGATAATTCATTATGTCCCATAGATAGACGCTGATCCAGTAGACATACGCATTCAGACCGGATACGAATTGCAGATGCTTCGAACCGGTGTGCCTCTCCATGACCAGGAATGTGATCAAACTTGCCGGGATGAACGAGAGTGCAAGGATGGTAAAAATAGCTAAGGTCACATCCAGCATCAATGTACGACTTGAACGAGCTATTGCGACGTTTGGTGGTAGTTCGACCGGGTGGTTCACAATTGCAATGCCAGCTGATCGGTGTGTCTCAAGCGTGTCCAGTGAGGTGCCGTTAGCCAATAACATGCGCAGTCGCATATTTTGTAACATGTTCAGATAGGCGGGTGCGGAAACATAGCCTTTATTATCAAACCAAATTTGCAGGTGGTGTGTTGGTGGGAGCATTAGACGTAGTGCATCAGCCGCCTGACTCCAGAATGGATCTGGTATGGATGGTGAGATTGGGGTTAGTGAACCAAGTAGGGAGAAGACAGGATTTTGTGGGTTCAGTAACGTTTCCAGTGAACCACGAGCAAGTGGATTGGAAGCTGCGATGAAACTGATTCCACCAAATCTCTTATTGATAAACAAGTTACGTGTTTTCAGTAAGTAATCTGTCACATTGTAAGCGGTTAAATTGTACAGTATATCGGTGGTTTGTAATTCCATCGTTGGTGGGGGATTCGGACGAATTGCATTGGCAGGACATTGTTGTGGCCCTTCAACACATGAGCATTGTACTGACGAAGTGTTCCGCGCAACATCTTGTTCTGCCACGGACAGTTGACCTGGTGGGTTCCATGTCGGTGGTTTTGTGCGGTGCTCACAACTGCCTATATCATTTGGGATAATTTGGTAGACGCTGGATGGTATGCATCGAGTTCCTGTAAAACTGTACGGCATTGTCAAAGCTTTCTCGTAGTTACTAGCTACGTGGCGGATGATTTGCAGCTCGCTCGAATTTAGATCCGGGTCGCCGGTTGCATACATGTTGTTCTCGTAGAACACGTGCAACTTGTGGCCTCGCACTGTCATCAGCCACGGATGGATGGGCATTGGTGGGTTGGAATCGGGTTGTGCCACAAAACCAACGAATAACAAGGCGAGAATGATGAGGGTGACTGGCAGGAGAAACTCGATTGCCCATCCCCGTTTGTATCTTTTGAAATGATGGAACCTTTTAGGAAACATGGCCTTCAATTGTTGAGCAACACTTACATGTAGTGTATGTATCAGGATTTGACGATCACCAAACATGTCGTAAGATATGCTGTCGGTTGACGACCGACTGCTGATGTGATCTAAGTTATATGAACGGTTGATTAGACTATGCCTGGTTGCGGGTAGTGGTAGTTTGCCATCATCCGTGAACTTGGACATTCTCGCGCTCATTCGAATGGAATCCAGCTGCGCTCGGTGACGAACAAAGTAACTCGTTTGATTCAGTCCAGTGACCTCATTGAAGCTTTCGGGTGCCTGCGAGTCTATTGGGTTGTCTATCTGATGGTCGGCTGGATCATCAGCTAGTTCCAGAAATATTTCTTCGAGTGACGTATCCGACAAACCGTAAGCCATGATTCCCAATTTTCTGACTTCTTCACACACACATCCGGGTGATTCGTCTCCACCGGCATCGATGT
This sequence comes from Paragonimus skrjabini miyazakii, assembly GCA_014338405.1. Taxonomy (NCBI): domain Eukaryota; kingdom Metazoa; phylum Platyhelminthes; class Trematoda; order Plagiorchiida; family Troglotrematidae; genus Paragonimus; species Paragonimus skrjabini miyazakii. The sequence goes on along the minus strand of JTDE01003127.1, from coordinate 52,406 downwards.
GCTTGAAAAACTGTGTGAATTGACCGTTATGAGCGTATTGTGTAGGTAATTGGATGATCATTTCTGTAAGTGTCACATTCACAAGTCTGGCATTAGGCATAAATCGGCGCACGTACTCCAAAACATCGTTTGGATTGAAGTCTGACGCTGTCGAAGAAGCCGTTTGATCGCCTGGTGATTCACGTTGTAAAATTAAGTGATATCCTTGACCGTGGTTGGCTTTGAGAAAAAGACTTGATCCGTAACATTTGAGGCGTCCCTGTGAAATGATGGCGATACGATCACCGAGGATGTCAGCCTCGTCCATGTGATGTGTGGTCAGAATGATAGTGCGTCCGGCCTTTAATTTCATGACCAAATCCCATATTGAGCGTCTCGAGTACGGGTCGACTCCCGCAGTTGGCTCATCCAGAAACACGACCGACGTGTTACCCACAAATGCAATAGCTACCGAAAGTTTCCGCTTCTGCCCACCCGAAAGTGTTTTGCTTCGACAATCACGTTTCTCCTTGAATCCGAGCACATCGAGCAGATGTTCGATTTCCAGTTTGATTTGATCGTTTGGTATGCCTCTAAGTGATGCGTAGAAGTGGATGTGTTCGGCAACAGTGAGTTGATCGAACAGAACGTTGTATTGGGGACAAAATCCCAGATGGTTTCTCACTTGTTCCAGCTGGCGCTGGACATCGTAACCTACCACACATGCCCTTCCGCTGGTCGGTGCTTGCATTCCTGTGAGGATGGATATCAGGGTAGATTTCCCGGCCCCATTGTGACCGAGTAGTGATGTTATTTGGTTTGCATAGAAGTTTATCGTTAGCTGATCAAGTGCAAGTTTGTCCTTTTTCTTATAACGTTTAGTTATCTTGAATACACCGACTCCAGTCGAGAGCTGCCGGTTGACTTCCCACTCAAAATAACGAGAAGATGATTCATGTTTCTGTTGGTTATCGGCCTGTTCGACTGCGTCTTTCTCATCTGGTTCGATGCCATCTATTGGCCGTGTGTTTGTGCCACACCAGTACTCTTTGGTCACAGGAAAATAGAATGGCCGAGGCACACCGTATCGACCGGGGTACACGGCTTCGATATACCAGGCCAGCAGCAGGTAGATTACAGTATCTATCCAGAGCATCAGCACACCTTTTCCGATTGAGAATGCATCCGTCGCATGACGGGCCTGCCAAAAATCCGCCCATTGAGCGCCTCCGACACCCTGTATCTCAATGCGTACAAAATAGAACAAACCCATTCCAAAAGCAACTTGGAAGGATAGACTAGCACCAAATGTTGCAGCCTGACTAACTGCACTCTCATTGGACAGTAACAATGAAGTGGGAAGGTAGAGTAAGAAGTATACCATTCCTGTTACCATGGCAGCCAGATTAGCCTGCGTGAAGAAAGTGGAACAGAGAAAGTTGAATGCGATCGAGGCCACAATGTATGACACATAGAGTAACATCAACATCAGGTAGTCAGCTGACCATAGAATATCACCAAATTTCAGACAGAGTGTAATTCCTACCGCTTCGATTGTCATGAGTGAAAACAATGTGATGAACCAACTGAGCCAATGAGTCAGATTAGACAGTCCCATAATTTTGGTGAATTCCTTTAAACGCTGTTCTTTCTCTTCGACTATGTACTTGCTAGTAAGCATAGCTGTGAGGATCCAGGCGAATAACATGAACTGAGGCATCATTTTCGCGAAGACATTCATGAACTCCTTGGACAAATAGCAAGGTGTCGGAAATAATTTGAGCTTTTGCCCGTGGCCTTGTCGACTGAATACTGATCGATCGAGTTTGATGGGTCCACTATTGTTTGATCTGTTAGTTATAACAAATAGAATAGCATTGCCAATAGCCTCTTGCGCGTCCAAGAATCCACTTGTCAGATAGCGAATATCTTTCATGTCTGGAGCTTGTCTTGGCTGTGGTGACCAGTAACGATCGGATACTTTGAACTTTCGCGTACTGTCAATGGAAAACGGAGTTTTACGGAAAACGATCTCGAACAAGTCAGCATCCGCCTTAGTAGGATTCCACCAATCCGTATTATTTGGTAAGCTCTTGAAATAAATGCCTAATGTTGGTGGAAATGTTGGTCTTTGAGAATAAGTCATCATCTTATCGAACTCATTTTGATCGGCCATTGGAAGGGTGCGATTTTTGGCATTTGTACAAGATAACAATGTGTTCACAAGGGACATGAGTTTCTCAGTCTGAATTAACATTGTTTCCAGTTCATTCACAAAGGATGAATTCGTGCGGCCTGACGGAAACATTCTCCACAGATTACGACATAGTTGTTCCGTCTCCTCTCCAACTTTCTGATTTTGGGAACACAGCTCCAACAGTGTGCTTACATGGCGACTATTACTAATGAGTCTCATTAATGCTGGTCCTGTATGATTCAGATAGTGAGCAGTCAACAATCGAATTTGTTCAAGTAGACGGTGTGATTCAGTAGCATGCCAGATCACTTCATCTGTGAGAGGTGTGGACGGATAGTAGTAAATCTGACCGAACAGAAAGAACATGAGACGCTCTACATACGGTTGAATGTAGTCCATACTTGACATTCTCTCCAACTGCTGACAAAACGTCCGATTTGCATTGTCTGCATCTGGACTGACGTTGGTAGTCGTCGAATTTAATCTAGACAATATACCGGTCTGTTTTAAACGAAAGACAAAACTCCCGAGATCATTTTTGTCAGCCGGTAGCCCACAGAGGATGACTGAAAAATTGCTGATCCAATCCAGTATGTCCTCAACCGGAGTTCCCACTGGTGGTTCAAAGTTCGGATCAAGTGGAACTGTTCTTCGGATGACTTCGATTAGTCGCGCAAACCGCATGAATGTATGGTTGCTTGGATGGGTGTTGCTAGGGAAAGGGGAAATTAAAGAATTAGAAAGCTTCATCAGCAAGTCTCAATTGAAAAACAAGTGTGAAAAACGTATGGTTGAAAACTCTTCCCTTTCCATATTTTCTGACATTGACAAGAGTTAACAACAGTCTCCCTTTAAACCATTAGGATTTTATCATGCCAATCCGGCATAATAGCCCGTACGTGGACCGATTTACGGACATTCCGTGCAGAAGGACACTACTACCCTGTCACTTCTGAGTAGTACAAGATTTGGTTAATTTCAGGTTGAATATCACCCAGATTTGCTCACAGCCTTCACATTCAGATAGACTTTCCAGCCGGTTTCATACTAAAAGAGCCCCTAGACCCGCAAATGTTAGTGCTCATTGTTACATATGCAGCGCCAAACAAATTGCTTGTGTCACCGTTCTCCGATTGGTCGGGACTGACCTTGATAACTTACTTGCTTTACATTCTATTGGTTATAATTTCGCACCGTTTTGGCCACCCGTACGTGTCATTATGTCAATAAGAGGTGGTGTGTTAACACGCGTTCTCTATCCTCGAGTTACGGGCCGTGTGCGTCTACTACCGCAGTGTCGTGTTATCAATTACCAGGTCTTATTACCCATCACTAGTGTTTGTTCTTGCCACGATCGGGATTTGAACTTTGGCCACGCTCAACTGAGGCAACCGCAATGACCACCACGCCGTTCACCTTACTTTCAGCACACCAGAATTATCACATCTGTTCACTCAACCGCTTTCGCTTGTGAATGATGATCAGCATATTCGATAGTCACGATAAGAAACAGAGTCAACGTTCGTTAACTGCTGTCTTTAGTTCTATGGTTAAGACTTTTGGGTCAGATCAAACTTTTTGAGTTTGTTAAACCTGACGATCAAACCAGGCTATTTCTTCTTTCGTTGTAGCAACAGAGGCAACGCCGAAAGCCATTGGTTGGTCTCCAGACAAATGAGGTCGAATTGCATTTCAAAGATTTATTATTTCAAATTGAACACCACTCACATTGTACCAACTAAGCAATGTACATAATTTGGGCTGTATTTTGAGAATGCAGATTAGTTCAAAGACCTCCCGGTTCTAAATGACTACTGGTCAGCAATGACGAACAGTCGTTTGGTGGCCGCTGTATCCAAAACATATAACGTTGTAAACTTATGAATAGTGCAGTGAACCAAAGTCTTACCAGCTCCCACGATTACGGACAAACGGTCTACGTCAGTCACATCCCACTGTTTGTATAAATATTAGTGTAACTACTGCATAAGGAGAACAAACCTATAGCTGGCTGCTTATGTCAGCAAACATGCTCCCAGGTTGCTCGACACAGGTGCATTTGTTAAGACTGATGGATGATGTTCAGCATTATCAATAACAAAGCACCTTATTAAAACTAGTCACAACAAAGTCTACTGACTGATGTCCTATGCAACAATGTGTTAGTTGGAACTAAAAATTAAACCTAACCCTGATCGTTTCGTTAAGAAATATTCAAGTGATGTCGTAACAAAGTCTCTGGTTCAATCAATCTTCCTCAAGTTAGAAAAACACTGAATCTTTTAAAGTGTTGGGACTGTTCACGCCTCGTAAGAATATGTTATCCAGTGGCGAGATAAGATGTCATGTGAACTACCTCGATGAATGGAGGCATCAATGACTAGATCCCTGAAAGGTGTCAATGGAATCTGGTAAAAGGCACAGTGACAGGTAATCAATGATGGTTTAAGAATGCATTTACATGCAGCTGGGTGTTAGTAAACTGACTATACTGGTCAGTGTGGTTAGTGTGACCCACTGTTTACGATGTTTCTTTTCTCAAGCCTCAGTAGTTGCAGGCACAACAATTTCTGGTTGAGAATGGGCAATAAGGTGATCCGTGTCTGTTTAGCTTGACCGTATGGGAGTTTCGACCTGGTGACGTGTTGAATGGTCAAGTTGGTGATAGACACCTGTCGCACATACCGTGCAGGTATACTCCTACGCATGATTCTCAAGTACTGGTCATACGTGACTCAATATGGAAATGACTAAAAGGCTGGTCTCTTCTGATTCTCGCATAACTGATCGGGCGGTTTCGTTTTTGTCCCTGTTAGCATAGTTGTCCTGTCGGGCATGAACACGATCGCTCCAGTGAAGGGTGCGCACAGATGACTATACTTGTTATGACTGACCAGACAAGCGTTTCTATCTAGTGAGTGACTGAATAATGACAGCCGTTTCTGTAGCATTAAACTAAGCCAGGGGATGTGAGCACCGAAAGACAAATGTGGAACACAAAACCACAGGACAATCCATGAGCAATGTATGCAGGTTTAAAACACTGAGTTCCCTTGATCCACTTCACCAGTAACGATAGGAGACATACGTCGCGAGATGTAAACATTTCGTTTACTCTCTTCAGTCACGAACGTAAAACATTGGAATATATAGGACATGCGGATAGCAAAAACAATAGAAACAATCAGCGATTGGGTTTACATAAAACAAGGACTGTTATTCAATACTCGCTGTCCGGTCCTGTGTGTGCGTAAACTGTTGACTGACGCAGTTTTTCTGCCCTGGAACTGATAACAGTCCTTGTTGTATGTAAACCCAATCGCTGATTATTTCTACTGTTGTGGCTATCCGCATGTTCTATATATTCCACTGTTTTTCGTTCGTGACTGAAGAAAATGTGCAGATTTGTTTATTTTTGGAAAACAATAAATCGTTGGGTAATTGCCAAATTGTTCGATTAGAAGGGCTTGAAAGGACCTTCTGTCACAAAAACAGGTCTTGGAAAGTTATCTGCGAAAAAATCATGCCTCTCTGCGGTGGTAGGAAAAGGTATTGTGGTAGGCTAACAACAATGCGCGAGGAGAATATAGACAGAACGGCTCTGATGTATATTCTCATTACTGCCCAGCTGGGTCTAGTGGTTAATCATCCTGTAACACTGTCATCTCGTTTGCAACATGCTTCCTGTAACTCAGGTGTGGATGACATACCGATCACATGACTCGCAGAGACAAACGGCATCATGCAGAATGCCCCCCAAAAATCTGAGCTCCTCCTCTAACTAATCACTTAGCTAAACTTTGTATAAGGGTATGAGCAAAAGTTCAGATATACTACATGCGCGTACTTATTGGAAACGGTTCAGCAGGGTAGGGAGAGAAATGGAAGCATCCAGTTCACTGGTCATACCGGCATAGACAACTGTGTGAACGGCGTTCTCGCTCTGGTTTGACTGAACAATGTTCACAGATTGAACCATCCATCAGCTAAAGGCAAGTCAGCATATCTGGTAAACGGGAGTGGTTGATACGTCCTCTGTTCTTTATCTATCTTTCTAAGTGCACAAGGTATAGCCGGTCAATTACATGCGAAGATGTTTCAGTCTCACATGGGTCACCATTGCTAGCAAGTATTTGGTTTCAACTAATGTGAAGATTGTTACTTATGCAGCGTCAAGTTACCATTGTTGTTTACTTGTTCTTTAAGTTTTCGCTAGCCCGTATAGCAACAAGACTGAGTTTGAACTAGTTTAAAACACTGATTGACTTCACACCGGTACCTACAAACTTTCAACCCATCATGTAGAAACTAAAAGTTGCAGCACCGTATCGGCGACCAAACAGGCTGTTTAATGCTGCTAAAACACTCTTGTTATTTCACGTGTCCAAAAGATTTCATGTCTGTGCCTAGAGCGGTCATCAGGACATCTGAACCTTCCGACTCTTGAGCTGATCTGTCACAACTCTGAGTATATTCTATTTCAAACACCGTGTTCCAAGTGAGGTAAAGTGGACGGCTTCCGCCAGACAAATCACCAGATTATCGTTAATCAACAAGACGGTTCGATGATCGGGAGTTCGCTTCACATCTTCACGAGTGTCAGTAAAGTATTCCCACTGTTGAGCAATTTCCAAGTAAACAGCACAGACGATCCATTGAAGTGCACCAGGAAAACCCGAAATAGTTGACCCATTTAATCTCGTTAGACTTGACTTTAAATCGCGCGCGAACTCTGGACAGAGGTTCCGCCAAAATTATATTACAGTGTTCAGTATAAAGAACCAGATCTAACCAACTCGTTTATGCTGGTCTAATCGCACTCGTGAAGGCCCGCGTTGTGATATACTTTCTTCTTCATTAATGGGATACTCACGTTGAACACGATGAATTGGTGTCTGTGATTTACCATCATTAATACGGTAACATCCAACCAAATTACCGACTGGAAAACTGACCTTCAACAGATACTATTGATGTGTTCACTTTGTTCGAAGGACTACTTTTCCTGACTCTAAGTCAAATCAATTTAATGGCAGACTTGATATTAGTCTATTATTCTTAATTGGCTAACCCGGTTGTCTTTGACATAAGTTATATATGATGAACGGTATTTACTGAGGTGTAAATCAAAGACCACTGTAGGATGCACATTTAAAAGAGAAGTTCCTAACGGAAATGTCATAAAAATGAGATTACTCTGATATATCACTAATGTTTATTGAAATCATAGCTCTGAAAAGTGGTCATAATGACCAGTTTACCGTACGACAGTTTTTCCTGTCACTTAAGAGTCGAGGGTAATTGGTCTCTGACTGTCAAATAGTTGTCTTGGCTGTTAACTGATCTCCCTTGGCTTTTGAATGACAGGAACTATCACATTGTGTCAACATCCTGTCTTCAACCTCGGCAACTAGCTCCCAGATCAATCACAGATACCATACGTGAATCGAGGGGATGCAGCTGACGTGCAGTTTGTCCATGAAGAATGTGGTCATGGCTGACAAACGTCGAATGTGATTGCTAAAAAGTGGACATTCATGATCAGTTTTGAAAACAGAGGACGAATTCTAGACAGTTAACAGATGGGTGGACACCACTTATGGTTGACACAGAAACCCAAGATAATAACCACTTAAAACGTTGTCATTTTTTCCTTTGACTGATTGAGAAGCAACCCCCTAAGAATACTACCCTATCCTGTAAAGTGGACACACGTGTGCGTGTCTATGCGGCGGCTCGTTTGCATAATTCGCCATTCATGGCACGCTAGTATGTCCGTAACCTTGCCCTAGTCCGTGTTTGATTGAACTGGGTCATGTGGTCTTCTTGACTGGACACTTGATCTTTAGCCTGTTAACGTTTGTATATGAGCATTGGTGTAGTCTACTGTCTTATCGTACAGCCGTGTCTACTGGCAGTTGTCTGTGCTCCCTACGGTACACTGTTCCCCTTTCCACAATATCATACTGCTGCTTCATTTTACTTGCCTTGCACATTCACTGTACAACGATTGAATAGTCCACATGAGCTATTTTACTAACGGTCTTCTGAATTTACGAGATACAGCAAGTATCTTTAAAAATTGATAAAAACCGAACTTGGTCCGAAGTGGCTGCCTCCTACAAGTGACTTCCGCCATGAAAGATGCACTCGGTATTTGACATTATGATTCCGTTGTTCATTACATGTGATAAACGGGTTTAGCCGAACTGTATGAGAAACTGTCGAGTTAACAACACGTTGGTCGTGGTGACCTCTACTTTCGACATCCAGCCATTTCAACGCCATTAACGTAACCATGTCTGAAGCATCGGCCCATGTACCGAGTGTTTATGCTGCCGTCTTTATTGGTATTTCGGCCTGACAGTCTTATCCGAGGATGGCTTTAAACCTTGATTGCAATTGATAAAACCGTACAATCATACCAAAATAAACAGACAGGTTCGTAATCATCCTTGTGTGTTCATTCGTCCGATCACACACTGGAGTTTTCTTACTGCTTTGTCGTCAGACGGGTCCTAGTAATCTAGCGGACCTGAATCATCCTTGTTTGACAGGTTTAAAGAAAGTACTTAATTTGGCTATTTAATACGCTCAGCTGGGTTAACTCTTGAAGTTTGGTTTCACCTAGAACGCTGATTTAACATTCGTCATGGGCGCCGTTCACATCGCCGCTCAGTCTTTCTCGGCACAAATGACAGTATCAGTCTGTGAACATTGTTCAGTCAAACCAGAGCGAGAAGGCCGTTTCCAATAAGTAAGTACATGTAGTATATCTGAACTTTTACTTATACCCTTTTCCGACACAACACATACAAAGTTTAGCTAGGTGATTCGTTAGACGAGGAGCTCAGATTTTTGGAGGGCATTCTGCATGATGCCGTTTGTCTCTGCGAGTCATGTGATCGGTATGTCATGCACACCTGAATTACAGCAAGTAGGGAAGAAACGGTGATTTACCTGAATGTCGTTTAAACGGTTTAGTAACACAGAATAATTAACACAGACAGGTAACTAGGTAATCAGGAAGACCTGTGTCACAGCTGATGTAGGAAATTCCTAAAAATTTGGAGAGGACTGTATGTAGTAGTGGAATATCGCAGTTCAGCTTATTTTATTAAGACTTATACGACTCAGCATCGAGTTCACCAAAGCCAGCTTTGTAAATGGTGTGACGATTGGATCAATAGAGAATGCATACCAAGTGTGTCAACATCACCGACGCCGGTAGGCAGGTCTTCAAGAGAACGAAGAGAGCCGGAATGAAATTTGCTGCAGCTGGAACAATCTTTGCTGGGGGGAGGAGTGCAGTGAAGACAAGCGATCGTACTCTACTACTCATATTACTACTATTCAGTAGTGACGCAGGAGCATGGAATTGAATGACTAAGTTTCCGCAGGAAAAATACAAGAAGAAATATTGGTGTGCATGAAATTGGAGTGGCATTAAATGGTTCTCTATGCGTACCGGAAGTGGGCAATGTCAACCGTGGCAATTAGGACACTGTGGGACCAATGATATATGCACACCAGTGGGCTTGTTTGTTATCATGTTGAAGCGTATACCTCCTGTGTTAGTTTTTCCAATAAACAATCCCTGCGCCATCCACATTCTTGACTCACAAGTCTTTCAGAGACCACAGTACACGATTCTATTTTGCATTTCATTTTTGTACGCTTTGCACGCACCGTTTCGTTAATTTCCTCTGTTCGTTTGTTTGAAAGCATTGTCATTTGTTTGAATTTGACTGGTGACAATAATAAATGGGAGTTTCCGCGCATCGCCTCTCACTTTGAGTGGATTTCTGGATAATGAATTAATTGCACAGTAAAAAAATTTTCAGCTCTATCGGCTTACCAATCTCAACAGTGTTCCGTCTTGCACAACGTGTGGAATTATTTACCCGGAGTCGTCTGAACCTACTCTTTGGCGCTGTCTTTGTTTTGTGTCTGGTGACCCTTTTGACTCAACGAGCCTCAACTTGGCAGTGAGTCCTTGTTTTTTCTATCGATACGTCTTTCTTCTCATTTGCACGAATATTTTTTACACAAATCTGTTATCATCACCGTTTCTCTTTGGTACTGTCACATTTTTGGTTGTTTTTAACATTTTGATAAATAGGTCACTCCAAACTAGACAAGGTCCCGTCTGTTGTGCCCTCAATCTTACACTGTCGATACATTGATATAACGGTATTTGGAATGTGTTGACAACTTAGGTCTAACGACATTATGACAGTACATTGTTGCACAAAAATGTCTTGTGATTTTGAAAACTATCATAACTCAGATCATATCTGAACACCTGATCACACACCCTAGCGCACATGATTGACAGACAATGACCCCGATTTCCAGCAGACTTGACTGATGAATCCCTCTTACCGTAAACTATGATTTTATTAGTCAACAGGTAATGCCAACTCCAGCCGACAAATCGATCAGTTAGATGTAACTTAGAGAAGCTACGATGGAATGTATCGAAAATCCGGATCACCGATTGGCAACCGTGTATGTTTGGGTACATGTGGGCAATCGCTCATTTCTGAGTACTGATTTCTTCAAAACCGTGGGCTATCTCCTTATCGAGCTGTGTTATGAGCTGATTACAGCAAAATGATCACTATGTTATGTAACAGGCAGTCACGGTTGTGAGTAGTATACTAATCACAAGCAACATTCAGGAACAAAAGAGCAAGCCACAACGCCAGGAAGACGACGAGCCAAAATAGACTATCTGAATAGTGTGTACGCGCTACGGGGAAATTGCCATCAGGGTGAATGACCACGTACTGCTACCCAATGGGTCTGAATGCACGTCAGCCATGCATATGAATGTACGGGTTCGTACACCCATGTTTTAACATAACTTGTAAGAAAGTTCGTGTAATAAACAATTTTGCAGACCGACGGTCTTTTGCGGTCACAACAACAACATTCATTCGTGAACAGAATGGAATTGCAAGCAAATGAACTCACTTTAACCCATGCAGTTGTTCCATTACAGTCAACAATTGCTCCTGTAACTGGCCTTCTAGGGATAGTGGAGGTGGTTCCGTCGTTTGACAGGTGTAATTGAAATTACACAACATTGATTGTACATGATTCAGCAAACCCATGCTTGGTAAACTGATAGTCTGTGATAAACAGTTCGGTTCGGGTTTGTCCTTGCCCAAAGTACGAATCCCAATAAGAATGAATGAGAGTATCAGTGGAGTTAGCAGTTCAACTGTTAAGAACACCGGTCTGCGACGTCGAATCAGAAAATTTTTCCATAACAACACTGTTAAATGCCTTCGGAATTGACCGGAATTGGTTTGTTTATTCATACTGTTGACAAATGTGTTCAGACGAGCAACGATAATCACAGAACAAGAGAGAAAACTAACTTGAACACAATAGCAGATATGTTCAGATTCTCAGTGAAAGTTTCATCCTAAAAGGTAGTAGACGATAAAAGAAAATAATCAGAGACCGTCGACAGCGAAAACGTTGACTATCAGAAATATTTTACTAGATCAACTCTGTACAAGCTAAACATCACTCACAGTTGATCACCTAGGAGTCATTCAAATGAACCTTCCCACTGGCCTACTTCGAGAAAAGATATAAAAAGTTTCATTTAATCGGTTAGTCTTCTTTAACATTATTTTCGATGTGTTCCGCCATTTCTGTCCCGATTTGGTTATTTCCATACGGTTTTTGGATACCATTAGGTAAAGCTGATCAAAAATTTGAAAAAAACAGCCATTATGAGCTAAAACCGAGTAAAGCAGACCCAACCGTGGCAAAAAAATACCTCTTTAGTTTAGTTTAGTTTGTTGAGTAGTACTTATCAGGCACTTTCAGATCGCTGTCCTCATGTCGACTGAGAATCCTTGTTCGTGAAATAGCGACGAAAGTTAGCAGTATTTCTAAGATGATTCACCAGACAGTATCTTATTCCCGTTTGAAGCTAACTGAATGTTTGTACGTGTGAGAACAATGGAGTGGTGATCATCATGTTTGGAACTCCCAGTAAAAATAACAATATTCTTTGCCAATAAGTTACGCTGAACAAACGTGATTCAATTCTAGTGCTTCTTTTGAAAATGGGTTAACCGGAAATTTCCCTTGAATGTGGGGCTGCGTTTGAAAGCGGGTGACGATTGACTGAAAACCATTCGATAATTTTTGTATACACTTACTATGGTATTAGCTATAATTCACACGCGCTGACCTGTGATTCGAGACGGAGTTACTCGTGATACATAAAGAAATTTAAGAAAACAAACACCACTGATAATTAGTAAGGAATTTGGTTAATTCCAGGTTGAAGATCACCCACAATTGGTCGCACATATCACATTCCCATAGACCTTCCGGTCGGCCCCTTTCGAACGGCAGAAGCACCAGACTCGAGTTTCGCTCTCATTAAAGCTCGTCATTAGTGTTCGTGCAGCCTCAATGAGATCGGAGATTTCGACCTATCTAGAAAGCCATAATCACGGGGTTATCGATTGGAGTTAACAGACAGCAACTGTGTTTCCAATCGAGACGATCGGACAATCTGATCATTATTCACAAGCGAAAGTGGTTGAGTATTCACATATGATAATTCGGTCGTACCTTATGTGAAATCAATGGCGAATTGATAAACCTGGTCGCCCAATGAAAGCGTGGCAGGAGTTCTAGTCCCGGCAGTGGCAAGGATATGCACTACTGACGAGCTCTAATGAGAGCGAAACTCGAGTCTAGTGCTTCTGCTGTTCGGAAGAGGCTGACAACAAAGTCTATGTGGATGGGACAGCTGTGATCAATTGTGGCTGATGTTCAACTTGAAAACAAACATCATTACGAATGACGTTATACTATTGACTACTGTGCACTGTCACGCCCGAGAGTGTTGTTAAACCGAGATGAGGATTATTTCGTAATCCTCGACTTGTCACGTCCCATCATCCCATTCAGTGAAGAGGACAGCACTTTTTATGCTTACTTCGAAACTGTTGAAGCAATGGTAAATTGATCTTCTATTAACAGAATTCTTCCCACGGGCAATTTTAACGCTTTGAACATTGTCTTCGGCTTTAAAGCCTAGTTTTAACTAATCTAGCAGAGGTAGTGGTAAACTTATTGTGTGAGCCCCTTTTGGCGATCTCTACACGAGGAACGTACATTTTCACCACATATAGGTCGATCTGGTGGGCTCTTTGTAATCTTTCAGTGATTCAGTTTACCTACTGATGTGTGTTGACCCTTTCAAAATATGGCCTACATGAGTGCACCCCGGAAACGTTAGGCAGATCTTTGTTGGAATGTTTGCTGAAATGATTCTGTTGTCAGGTCGATGAGATCAAAGATACTGTATCAAACTTTCAAGGACATTTCGGAGCCTAGCTAAATACTTTGAGAAGTGAACAAATTCACACATCGTCTTATCGCTCGACATCAATTAGAATCACTAAACATTTTTAGCATCAGTTAAAAACGTGTATATGATGGTTCTTTACAGAATGAAATGGTTTCGCGGGCTGTTCTAGGCCTATGGAACATAGATGACACCCAATTGTGAAAAAGTCAGGGCTTCGGCTAGATTCGAGCCAGCAATAGAAACAACATGCCTGAATGCCACAAGCGCTCTAACAGCTGAGCTATGAAGATCACACCATCAGCTCGAAAATCTCAAACTCGGTTACCCATCCGTCTCACTTACTTTCATAATTAGATCTCATCTAAACCATCAAATCTGCTAAAATACTTATTAGTAATACTACGAAACGTAGTCAGAGAAAGGTTGAAAGCCACTGGGGCCGTTGTAGATCTTAGCTGCATTGTCAAACAATCAGATAAACTTGTCTTGTCTTAAACTACATTACTGTACGAGTATGACAGTTATACGATTTGCCTTGCACATCACATGTGGAAGCTATCCTGCGTAGTATCACAAGCAAGTATCAATGGTAAACATGTACGATAAGCTGTCTTCTTGTGCCTATATCTCTATGTGCACGATTGACGCGTTGACCACTGCAACCCTCACACTCCGGTCCGTACTGTGTTCTCATAAGGTATAGGAAGACTTTCACCGTTAATTACAATGACAAACGAGATGTAGCGATTGTTGATGGATTGAAAGCAGCGTCTATCGACAAGTTACTATCAGCCGCAATCCTCATGTTGATAAGAAGCGTTCTTCATCCGAAGCCCCGTGGTTGATAACACGTCTGTACCCCGTGCTTCTACTTCCTTTGAAACCAGACAATTTTCTAAATAGACAGGCCCGTGCTTTGTAACCTATACTGATACCCCTTATTTGTTGGACTAAGGTTTATATTAAATATCTGCATTTTCCTACTCGCAATTATGTTCACCTACGGACTCATGATTTTCTAAATTATTTCATACAAAGTTATGAACAGTAAATAAAGAAACTTTTTTTCTGTTCATAGTGCTATCTTTCTGAATTACTCCGTGCACCGACACATATAGGCAGGAAATGGTTGGCAACGGCTAGGAATATTTGTAGCTTGGGATGTGGATAATGTTGATGTTGAGTTGTTCTCCGGGCGAATTAATTACCTTACAAACATTTCATTAAGTAACATCGACGGTGCAAATTCGTATAAAGCTTCACACAAGTGGTTGCCTACTACTGTGTCCAGTAGATGTCATTCAACATTTCTTGACTGCCTATCGCACTACGTCTAATCGCAATACAGCAGGAGGAATCTCGCCAGCTGAATGTATGTTCAGACGGAAAATTCGCATAAGGTTCGACAAGATCAGACCATCACCAGTCACATCCGCCAACGAAGTACACAGGGCAGGTTATGCACAATGCATACGGCGTTCCAATATTGGCGACTCAGTGCTTGCACGAGACTTCCGAGGTCGAAATAAATGGACCCCTGCAGTGATCTGAAAAAGTAATGGGAAGGTGATCTACGAAGTCACTGTCGGAGAAGAGACCTGGAGAAGACATCAACCAGTTACGGCGGAACCCTGGCTTACTTTCGATCAAATCAGACTCAACATCATTACATTGGGACATTCTAATGGACACCTTCGAACTGGAGAAAAAGGCTGACGTGCCGCTGTCAAACATCGGCGAGATAACACCAATTTCTTTCCCCCTTAGACAGTCCAAATGAACAAA
>JTDE01003127.1:18116-36992 GCA_014338405.1 Paragonimus skrjabini miyazakii | reverse complement strand
TGGACACCTTCGAACTGGAGAAAAAGGCTGACGCGCCGCTGTCAATCATCGGCGTGACAACACCAGGCTCTTTTCCTCTTAGACGGTCCAAACAAACAATGAAGCCCGTGAACCCCCTACAAGTGAATCCAAGATATCAGTCCTATGACACATGCCGAAAAAGGGGAGGTGTTAGGAGGCAAATTCACCAAAACAATCTAGTCAGGACATTGGTGACGGCTGATGAAATCAGTCATCATTGCAAACCATTCAGGCCTTTGGTGAGGGCTGACGAAATTAGACACCAACAAAGCACTGAGGGGCACATCAGACCAACTAGCAGGATACGTGCAAGTGAGCGTGGGTGTCACGCCAGCCGGAGAAACGAACGCTTATGGAATTGGCGTTACTTGGCCACTTGATAGCGAAGTGGCCTAAACGAGCAGACAGTGATTCAACAAGTAAATGGCCATATTTGGCCACTATTTCATGATATATATTTACTGACATTTCATTCATTTGGTCGAACTGGTAGTCGGCAATACGGCGTGTTTTTCCGCAATCGTGTTCTTCTTGTCTCCGCGCAAGTAGACTAGGTGAAGCCGCATAGCAGGTACCCAGGTCAAGCAGTCAAGTCGTATTAGAACGTTGGCAAAGGAAAAGACACGTTATATCACTATGCTGAGGTATTTTTTTCTAAAATCATTTTATGCATGGACGCACTACACCAAAAATGATCATCCACGTTTATATTTACTTGCGTGCTAACGAATTTCTTTCTTGAGTTCTATCATACTTAGAAATGTATGCAAGAAGAAAGAAAAATCTACGAACTTCTAGTATCAAATCCGTAACCAGGAATTGTTCGTCAGATTGTTAGTAGCTAACACAGATGCGTTAATACGGTGGACACTGTTTTCCGCCTGTCGTGTGGGTGTGTGCTTCGTTCCCTAGTTTGGATCATCAGTAAATCTGAACACGGCGCGCAGACAGATAACTCCCAGTTACCTATTCTATAACACTGGACAAATTTATCTCCCTACCGTAATGTTGATCGCCGGAAGAACATGCTACTGATATTGATTTCTATCGACCACCGAAGGCATATGTAACTCTCGTCAGCCTTTTTTCTGGGAGAGTTATGTAAATACTGTAATAAATGATACTGCTTACAGTTTTACTTCATTATACGTTTTTGATGCTTATAACCTTGATTGACTTTTGTTTAGCCAAGCTGTTAATTTGTAGTTTCCGTTGTGGAGCTCACTCATAGCACGCTGTGTGCCTTGCTGACTTACGTCTCACTGTCTATCTCTGTACATAACCAGTAACAATAAACGAAGTCAATACGCTGAGTCTTCGTTTTCGATTTTCGTGAGAATTCCGATATTGAGCTTCAAACTGAGTATTCCACTGGTGAACGGTTCCAATAGTCACAGTCCACCTACGTAGTTCATATGCAACTTATGCCTTTGAATCAGTTGTTTGATTGTGAGAAACACGTTCGAGTACATAGTCTTTAGTTTGCATTGAAAGAAACGTAGAAATTAATATATGTATACGTTGAATGA
Source organism: Paragonimus skrjabini miyazakii (assembly GCA_014338405.1). NCBI lineage: Eukaryota > Metazoa > Platyhelminthes > Trematoda > Plagiorchiida > Troglotrematidae > Paragonimus > Paragonimus skrjabini miyazakii. The sequence continues at coordinate 35,442 of JTDE01003127.1, read as the reverse complement.
ATATAACGGTCGGGAACATGAGATTTCCATAAGCAAACCTGACAGCAAAGTAACTTTGAGATCACAATCTATTAATCAGTATTCAGAATACCTGTGCACCGAGACTCAATTAATGAAGCAATATATTTGTAAACTTGATTGAACAGTAAACTGCCGAACTAAACTATCCAGAACTCAGTGTGTACACTCCAATATTAATCGATTGAATAAAGTCCACTCACTTGTACAACATGCCGAAGTGAGAAAATATGCCGTAAGCATCTAACAGATAGGCCATGTACAATCTAGATGGAGACAAAATTCCTGCTAAGTTAACATGTGAGGCAAAGTTCTAGAGCATTCGCTAACCAGCTGGTAAGAACAAATTATGTACAGCTTATGATAGCACACAATGTATTCACCAGAAGCGTACTGGAGGTTTTCGAGATCAAGACGGTACCAAAGGATTCTGGCCGGAATATCGATTTCATAAAAATATACCTTTCTAAAAAAATGTATATCGAAAATCAACAGTAAGCAAAAACAGTAAAGAACCTTGAGGGTTCCTTGATCTACCAGGATTACGAACCCGTAAACCTACTACAGCTTCAAGTGCATAGTCAACAGTGGTCGTGACTCAAGCATTCCACTTTCTTAATATTCGCGCAGCAGAAACCGTATTCGGATTTATAAATCTGTTTGCGGCTCTCAGACGACAGATTAGCTGAATATTTGTCGCACAGAGACAGCAGCTGTTTGAAAACATTGGAGTACGTTTTCTATTAATGAATTTCGGGCCTGATTTACGAATACAGGCGATCCTGTAAACGTGTGCTAAAATGTACCAAGCTTTAACGATTTTCTGTCAAACAGGATTTAGACTTCTATCTTACTAATTTGAACGTTGTTAGGCAATGTTTCTCAGTCACTAGGGCCAGACTACGCCCGTACAAAATATGCTCCCCGTATTTCCTACAGCAAACAGAAAGCACGGCTAACTAATTCACTGGGGTGGCTACCCCGAGCTCGCTTTCAAAGTCTAGTCCAACTGAGATGGTCAGCATCTCATACACGCATAAAGTGACATCCTACACAAGAACACACTACAAGATCGTGATCACACTTTGCCATGAGTGAAGTTGTGAAAAGCACCGTATACGCTTGTCCCCTTTTCTTCTTCACATAAGATATTTCATCTTATCGGCGACAACTGAGTATAATTTGGTCCTCCAGTCCATTCGATTTTAGGATGTGTCCTCTCCTATTGGTGGCATAGTGCAGGAAAGCAGATATGTTGTACATGAAATGGGTGTCCCAGTGAGTCATCATAAATTGGCTACTTTGATGTGTCGATTTCACAGACGATCAGTTGTGTGTTTCAAGTACAAAATACATCATCTTGGTCAACAGAATTTGGGCGTATTGCCAACCGATTGAGTCTGGTACCAGAGTGGGTCAATAAGGACACACTTCTGAACACCTGCGACAAAAAAGCCTTAAGCCAAGAGTACTTCCTCTAATTAGACGGTTCAAGTAATCTGAGTCAAATTTAATTACTGTCATCTTCCATCTTGTTTCTTACCGGGCAACATGAAATTAACCCAATCCCCGAGTACTCATCAGTAACCTAGGATATCGCCTAGCAGGTTAAATGAGATCGGAGATTTCGACCTGTCTAGGAAGCCATAATCGCGGGGTTATCGATTGGAGTTAACAGACAGTAACTGTGTTTCCTGTCGAGACGATCGGGCAATCTGATCATTCCTCACTAGCGAAAGTGGTTGAGTATTCACATATGATAATTCGGTCGTGCCTAATGTGAAATCAATAGCGCATTGATAAACACGGTTGCCCAATAAAAGCGTGGCCGGAGTTCTAGTCCCGGCAGTGGCAAGGATATGCACTACTGATGAGCCCTAATTAGAGCGAAACTCGAGTCTAGTGCTTCTGCTGTTCGGAAGAGGCCGACAACAAAATCTATGTGGATGCGACAGCTGTGATCAATTGTGGCTGATTTTCAACCTGTAAACCTAATATGTTGGTCTTTTGTATTATGCTGATCATTCCCAAGAAGTAACCCAACGATACTCATGTTAAACGAACAGTATATCTCACTACGTAGGAATCATTCGATTAGTGAAGCTGACGTGATCAGTTATCATCGGATCGAACTTGCTATGACCCGGACCATAAGTACCCGTCGATAGTCGATGTTGGGCTAGGGTACTCATCTTATTGGAAAGCCGTAATTAGTAAATACTATTCTGTGGTTCGACAATGGTGCTGATAGCTCGCACTATCTGCAACTGGTCATTGGTGTGTACCCATCGTTTGAATTTTGTCTTTGCCATAAAAACAAATTTAGTCTTGACATATTCAGGCTTCTGTTAACTCCCTTGTGAAATAATTAAGCATTTCAGTCGAACGCCATGTGTTCTAATAGCTTTTACTATTCGTGTTGTCTATACTGTTTGCAGACCCCAGTTATTAAGTACTGCATGACTGGCTCAGTGAATTTATTAGGGGCAAGCGCGTAGTTCGAATGCGTCTTTCTCTTCAGGTCTAATTTGAAACAAACAGTTTGTCAGATTCCGAAGATGACTACAACTAATGCAGTTACTTCAACTGATTCGCACCAAGACATCGTGTGTGTCGCTAATTCGTGGTCATAATAAGGTAACCGAACAAACGGAATGACAGACGATTTCAAATTCTTAAAAAAGTTAGTATTGATATGACTTGGAGGCAGAAAAATTGGTCAGATGGTTTGCTGTCCATAACCCAACATGACACCCATTTGGGGACAAAGATTCTGAACATACAAGGTTATAGCTGCAGCTTTTTAATATCCATCGACTGATGAAAACATTCTCGTGATAGCAGACTCCAGTTAGGAAATGACATATTTAACCTTCGTCCACTTGCATTCACCAATGCATGAGGCTTCTAAATCCAACACTATTGTAGTGAGGATGAGCGATCATACTATACTACTCACACGACTGCAATTCAGTAGTGAGACCAGAGCATATATTTTGACATTGAACTAATCTCAGGAAAAATACGGGAAGAAACATCGGAGTGCAACATCGCACAAAATGGTCTTTGTTACGTAAAGGAACTGAGCATTGACGTATGTAGCAACCAAGACGATATCGGTAGAGTACCGTATGCAAATAAGTGTTTTTGTTTGTTGTCCAGTTTAACCGCCTAACCCATGTGTTGCTTTCTAGAATAAATAACCCTTGTGCCATCCACGCTCTTGGTTCACAACAATATCTTTCAAACGCTTAAACGTTTACAGAGACGGTTGTCAACAGCCAGGAGTTACTGAGGAATACATGTACAGCTCATTCCACACAAGCGCACGTGAGTATTGTAGTTACCCTGATTGTAGGCCTACCATGCTGGCCTCATTACTGAGGAACACAACTCAGTGGTCCGTAAACTCGTACGTGCATCGTTTTGTCAAGCTAGGTCCATTCTCCGTACCATATCACAACGTTTTAGTAGCACAACATGAACAAAAATTGAATATCAGCCACTGGTATTCACAGCCTCCACATTCCCACAGTATTTTCAGCCAGCCTTTGTCGAATAGGATAGTGTCCTATTGAGGTAGACAAGCAATCTGGGAATTGCCCACAAACTAATGTCTGAAAGTTTGCATATTAGAATTCGATCATGCTTAATGTGAGGTCACAGGCGCAGTAGTCAACACGGTTGCCCAATGAAGATGTGGCCGTGTCAAGGATGTGCTCTACAGACGAGCTCTACCAACAGCGAAGCTGCTGTACACGGGCTGACTGAAACATTTCCGAGATTATGAAAACTGCAACTATTTGGGAATGACAGTCAAGTAGTATCAACCAGATCCCCTACTGCTTATTGGTAACACATGAATTATCAGCGAAAGTGTTCTGTTTGTTCACTATTCAGTCGCATAATCTCAGAATGACCCAAATTTATCGTGTTACAATTGAACAAGAAAACTGGAGGATAGAACTAGGCATTCGTGATTTTACTTTTTGATTGATTCGACTACACTGGAAACCGTTTGCTCGAGCCAGCTTAATCCGTTATCATAGTGGTCCAATCAACTGACTGAACCGAAAATCAAACTTACTATTTCTGAATAATGCAAAAGTGATAAATAGACATTTCTCGAAGTTTTTCTCTCTTGTTCAAATCCACCTGGGACGATTATGTGAAACAGGCAATTAAATAGTGGACTTAGTGACCTGCTCAGTTTCTTGTAGAGTTTTCAATATTGTCGACGATGGCGTCCTCCTAATCGGGAGTGGAACAACAGCTTAGATTCGTCAGCGAGACACGAGTGGGGAAATATAAGTGTACGGACCGTGCACGACCTGTATCAGCATTGCCACAAACTTGGTGTGCCGTATCAACCGCAGGTTCATTGCAGCCGAGGTGTACCAGTGGTCCTGAAGTACATTCATTTCGTTACAGCCAACACACATAAGTGGGCATGTGTATACGTGCAGTCAATTGTTGTGGCAGGTTGCGCATGACTATAAGTTTGACGTGTTTGTTACATAATATTCCTCACCAAACTGATACTACATTGCGACAATTCTTGTCTGTGTTTTGATTGGTGAGGTAGAGAACGGGAATGAACGGGACTAGGGCCAGTGATTTTCTTGTTACAGCAAAGTTAACAAACAGTCGAGTACCCGTTCTGATAGTACAGTTTGCTAACACCCCATCATCAGTTCAGACAAATAAACTGAAGTGGTTAGTTATTCAGACGAACGCTGTCGGATCATAGATCGATTCCGGCAGATCTCGTATAAAAGGAAGTGAATATCGCACATGTGGTGAAAATTGGTTGTTAAACTGTGTTACTCGCGAGCTGCTGAATTGAAATATTTATTGAAATAAACAAATAAAAGTTTCATGTGGATTGAACATCACCCAAAATTGATCACAGCTGTGACATTCACACAGACTTTCCAGTCGGCCCCTTCCGAAATGAAGCACTAGACTTGAGTTTCGCTCTCATTAGAGCTCGTCAGTAGTGCATATCATCGCCACTGCCGGGACTTGAACCACGGACACGCTGTTCATGAGGCAACCGTGTTTACCACTGCGCCATTGACCTCCCATTAGGCACGACCGAAAGTTTATAACAGCCAGACGGAAAGTGACATTTTATAGGCACGAAACTCCTATGAACAGTTATATGTATCTTATATTGTAAGCAAACGATAAAATATGTTTAATGTCGAATTTTGAAACTTAATCTATTTTTGAGAGTTAAGTAACCGGGCAGTATGATGCCCGTATTTTTAGACCAAGCCCCGGTGGCTACCGTTCCTCGGGTTTGTTTAAAAGGAGACATTTTTGATGGGCATAACATACCGCTTCAATTTCGGTCGCATTGAAGTTGGCATTGAAGATGACCACTTCTTGTGTTGCAAGAATTCGAAGGTTTGCTAGCTTGCGTGATGCGACCAGATCAGTGACTGCTGTAACGAAAACGTGTGTAACGACCGTCAGTTTTTTGCCTTAGGAGTGTTGGAGTTGTAATATTACTATAATTGTTGATGTCAGTTTCTTCAGCGGAAACTCATTCGTAGGCATTCAGAGCGTATACTAAAATGGATTGCAAGCAGTTTCTTGGTTTCAGGTTTGACAGTGCGATGTACACGAGAGTGGACCATCATTGTTGATGTCAGCTTGATCATGAAGGTTGTCAAAGATTGTCTTACACGCTCTACTGTGCATTTCCCAAAAGTAATCATCTCAGTCAATTCCGCTTAGTTTACATTTCTCCAAACCTGGGTACCAATTACGATCGACGGGCCCTGACGGTAGATCAGATTCTATTGTCTCTAGATAGCTCTGCTCAGGTAGAAAAAGGTAACAAACAATGGTGTCGTTTTGGACATCCCAAAACAGAAAAAGGTATGTGAAATATCCCTGCTCGTTAAACGGTACATAAATCATATAGTGAATACCACGACTATTAATAAAGAGCTTCGTATTAGGTTTCTAATGATACTGAAATATCCGAGTCATTTGACTCACTTGTGGCCAATGTAACAACAGACAGTCAATAGGAAACTGGAAGCTTTCAAACAATCTATTATGAAAATTCTACAAATGAATAAACAAACGGTGGTATATTAACGTTTAACTCACAAAATAAGTACTATAACTTCGACTCATTTGTATAGACTAGTATACATTGAGGTGTTCGAAGTTAAAAATTAGCTGGCTAATGGTGTATACAATAATACGCACGGTCACTGTATCAGACTAATATAGCGGATATAGATCCTTTATAGCGGTCTAGGTACTTCCCTAGTTTGTGTGCAGTGTGATCTGTAAAATGAGTTCAAAAATTCTGGATAGAAATTGTGTCTAAACTATTTAGAAAATTTGCATAACCTACGCTGTCTGGTTGTCTGTACACTTATCCCATTCATTAAGTTTGATCGCTAGTCGATTGTTAACTCATAACCTTCCTAAATAACCTCCGGAAGTGCTTGGTGCATAGTGTATAATAGGAGGCTAGTCAAACAATTCTGTCCCTTTTCTCATTTTTCATCTATTTTCCGTCTACGACTCAATGATTGTCGTAATAATGAGTCGTGCAATGAACTTTGTACCAGGAGAGGACTGACAGAGTCACTAAACTCTAGTGCAGTGAAAAATCGATTTTCTTACATGATGTTTCAGTAATTTGTCCATTAATGGGGACATGTTTGTGCTGTGCCTAAGATTTTACAAATTTGTCGCGACCCGATAGAGCAGAAATATGTTTCTACAATGGCAAGTTGATGGTGACTATATTGAAAAGACACAGTGTTGCTTATGTGTGAATCTTTGTAAGATGTATAGCAAAATGGCATTTTTGGTCGGTTGTACCGGAATAGTCAGAGGTCCAGGTAATCCGAGGACTCATACCAGAAAGCTGTTTCGCTCAGCTGATTGGTTAGGCCATTCATATGCCAATCACGTCAGGTCGCGGCTTCATGACCATATGAGGCCCTATTCACAGATGGTTGGTGTTCAATACTATGACGATTCAAGACGGAATTTACAAACAGCTGTGAGCTGATTAACCATCGTAGATTCACTCAGAAAGCTAAACATAACTCCTCCCGGTGTATGGTATATTATTCGAATGTTGGGTGGTGTGTACGGTCTAGATACATCGCACGCAAACACGTTTGCGTCGCAACGCCTGTGAACATTTTTCATTAGTCATAACATTCAATTCCTAATTAGGTAACTTGGAAACGATTGTTATGGGCTAATTGTGGACGCTAGCAGAAACAATCGAGTAGCTTAATGACTTATCTGTTTCGATCTTACGGTATGCTAACTGCTTGTTGTTGCCACGTCACACGTTTACGTCTTATCTCCTCACATCATAGGTGTACATACTTTGGAGGCTATCATTCCCTATTTTCTCCATATATACCGAAAGAGCAAACCAACATCATAGCTATTGCATCGACATGGACTATAGATCGTACATCCAGTACAACACACCTGATTGGCAATCCATTATTAGCAGTGTCCTGTAGCGCAATAACTAAGGAACCTAATTCACATACCTCTCTGCAACATCCCGTCGACCGCAACCCAGTGAATAAACGCTTTGATTATGGGCACCCACTTACTTGCGGGTCGTGAGTTGGGTTTTCCGCCGGACATGATACTGATGAGACTCATCTAGGTCGAAACGGATGTCCATCACTTCGCTGGTGGCCATTGGGACCAGCCGTTTGCAGGAACATATGTATTCCGCCATTCAAGTAAGCGGTGACGTTGACTTTCTCCGGGCGTCCTTTATCATGTCACCTGATGAGTATGCAACCAGTTGCCGAGCCCGTTTTGTTGAAGGTTGGGAACGCTTGTCAGGCTGGCGCTTTATTGTAGTAACTTTGGGTGCCCTACGTCCAAGTCTATAGCCATAGATAATGGTCGATTTGGTGAACTGTGACGTTCACGGCCTAACCGCGTGTGCGGGGTTACCAGTATACAACGACTAGTTTCGTAAAGTTCGTGCTAAGGTTTTCGCGAAAATGTACGTTTTAACCAAATGACATTTACTAGCTCTGCATTCAAAGTACCCGTTACACACATAGGCAGAAGTTACTACATTATATAAGTCGTTTTTCTTGACTGAAAACTAAAATTCTGGTGCAATTCTTCACATAAATTATTTGAGAAAGCAAATTGATTGCGTACCGTTCAATTTTTACTCCAAGCCTCTGCGCTAAAAATTTATCACTGTCGAGCTCTATACGATCTCAACAAAACTCAACAGAATTCCACCGAGAACATATGAGAGCAGCTAGATTTGATCATTATATCTTATACTTCGTGTGTTTTTAATAGTTGTCAAGAGGAACCAGTTCTCCAGCTTACTTACACAGATTACTTCTCGTCAATTGTGGAAAGCTTATCACATTTTTTTTCACCAAACGTGTTTATATTCCAGGTCGTCATAGTGTGTCTGGATATAAAGAAGACTGAAATTCATTCGAAATAGTAGTTGCTTGTAGTTTCATGTAAGTTTCAAATGTTCAGTGAAACCGCTTCATATAATGAAGCTTGGCCTACTGCGATTTTGATACTTTCATCGAAGGAGTCACTACTCGAATGGTTGAATAAAACGTCGTGACGGAGAACGTATAGAAAGTTTGACGGACTACTGATGGAAGTCACCGATTGATTTATTCCATCATATCTTCAACTTTGAAAACTAGCTGTAAGGTGACACCACGCTTAAATACAATTGTTTCTGTTGCAGCATGAACAGGATTGTTGTACCGTTCAATAAATGAACAGGGATAACCATTCGATTGCAGTGGTAATTGAAAACTGTGTACTCTAGTGTACAAATTGTTTGAAGAATCTTTCTGGACATTGTGATAACACGACAATGACTGACGATCTCATGCTATTTATCCTTTTTTCTGCAGACAAATTAGATGAATCGTTTTCGTTCACCTTCGATAATAATGTTTGCTACACCTGGGGTTAAACTGTGTATACTTCAGTAAAGTCGGCCACTCGGAAGCCGGACACTTTCATTCAGTTACACTTGTCTGACTAACTTGTTTTCCTCTCTGTTTCATATTCAGTGAACGTTCGTACTTCTCCCTAAAGAATTCCGGGAAGTTGATTAAATGGAACCATCTTTGTTTTGTTCGTCCTTTTTCAGTGGATGATGTTTATCTTCTCATTTCGCTGTCCATGTACATCTATGGATTCACGTTTCAAGTATTTCCCATTTACGGTGTAAACAAATTACACAACACTCGTAAAAGAACACCCACTACATTTGACTAACTGTTACATATTGCCGAACAAATTATGCGCTCATTGTGGTACGTTTATCCAAAAATCTCAGCTAACGATACCGAGTCCGAAGTATTTTAAAAGCAAGACACCTAAACTAATCCTGTCCTAGCAGATATTTTCACGAACGGGAAAAAGGAATGAAGATATCGGTTCAGATGCCTTGCGGAATTCGTGAAGCCTCTTAAGTTTTCTGTTGGCAAAGCCACAACTCACGTAGTAAAAGGTCGATGATTAGTGTTTTGTTCATATTGATTCCTGATTTATTCGAATTTTTTTTGTTTTGCTTTCATACCATCCCCAATTTTGACCAGTCTTGAACAATGATCTATTATCAGATGTTTCATCAACGAAGGAACTTAACTAAGCGTAGCTCTGAACGAATGATTAAAGTTAATACAAAGAACTTCCTTCAAAAGTGAAGGTTGCCGGAGTTCAACCGGGTTGATGGATTGGTGACTATAACCTTGTCGTTGCTGGCCCGGTGTGAAATGCTTAGCCTTTTACTATGGACAACATAGTTAAGAACCTTGGTGAATCCTACAGCATCGTTGTAACTAAGAAGCATAAACAACTAGGTCTGGCCCCGAAGGGCACCCAAAATGATGACCTCAATTTGAAAGACAGTTGGGAATTTCTGAAACATCACATTACTCAGCAGAGTATGGAACATGACTTCGCCAGTTCCCTCCCGTCGAAACGGTGTAATAGTCAATACAAGAATGATCCGCAGATCTCAGTTGCCGACAAAATATGTACTCGAATTTCAGCAGGGATGAACACTACTTTCTGGGACTCTTTGCAAGTCTTGTAAACCAGTTAGTTGCTCTATGAAGCTATAATTACTCTTTCGTGGTAGGATGTGATAATAACCGGGCCACAAAAATCACTCAGGGAAAAAACTGCCGAGGACAGTTAACGCATCTGCTCACGGACAACAGCACACTTTTCTATACTTTCCAAATTTTGCATACTACTATCAAGGACTGGTTTCAAGCAGCCAATCTGTTTCAGCAAAAAAATTTTGCTTCATTTTTTAAAGTGTTATATTTGAAAAAACTGGAACTAATGCCGATCAGGAATCAGTTGATGACTGGTGGTTCGTGCCTTAAGGAAACAACTTTTGGTGAGGTATTCACTATTTGGAAGCCACTTTTAGCGTAAATTACACTGAGACTATCAATACACTTATTCTACTGTAATCGCGATATGGTCACGTCGTGAGCTATAACCGCTCCTCGGATGCAATGAGCTGCCAGGCGTGCAACTTGAAACTTCATCATTGAGTCTTGACACTAAGATAACTCTTCAAAACAGAAAGAAGACAAACGTTGCGAAATGTTAACATTTCGATTTATCTCATCAGCCGAATACTAGATACAAAGGCGCATGGCAATAACAGTTGAACAGAGTGAATTTTTGGGTCTAAAGACAGCTACTAGGGGATGTTGACGTTGTGAACCATCAATTTTTGGGCACACAACACTGGCTTTCTTTGGTTGATCAATGCAGCTTCACTGATGGCCAGAATTTTGGGGTTTGGATGCCGTAGTAACACAGTGAACGACCTGGTTGGGTTCACGTTGTGACCTGTCACTAATGTTCCTCTGCATGAGACTGTAAATTCGCTTTGTGATTTTATTTCAGTTCGGAATATTCAGTTGCCCCTTCCTCTAGGTTACTTCAGGGATCTCATTTTCTTATGTACAAAAAAATTCGTTTTGAGTTCGAAGGAATTGCTTCCAAACAAGTTGATGGAGTAGCCATGGGCAGCCCACTAGGCCCAACGTTAGCGGACGTTTTCTCTGGAATGATTGAAAGACAAATTGTTGGTAATATTTCCATGACTACTTTATATAAAAGGTACGTCGATGATATCTTGATTTTTACTGAGAGTGACAAGTTCCTTCCATTTTTTAACCTTATGAACTCCGTACATCCAACTTTGTCTGTTACTTATGAAACTGAGTCGAATAGAAGCCTAGCTTTTCTAGACGTTTTACTTACGAGACGTCTTGACGACACGCTGCAGCGGTCGGTTTATCGCAAAGCCACTTGGAGCGGCCAATACCTCCAGTTTTCCAGTTTTGCACCCATGTCCTACAAGCGTGGCTTAGTTAAAACATTGTTCGACAGAGCCCGACGAATCTGTACAGATGACCGGCTGACACAAGAGGAAGATTTCCTAACAACCACATTACTTGCTAACAGATATCCGAATAAATTTATCTCGGTTCATAGCAAGAAAATAACAGAAGGACCTGCAGTTCACAAGGCAAAGAAAAAAGAGGTGTTCATAAAACTACAATTCAGGGGAGACTATTTGTCTGCTATACCGCGTCATTAGCTTCAGTCAGCTGTGAATCGCACAAATCCTGCAGCTGAATTGTGCCTCTTATCATCAACTCGGGGAGTTAGTTATGGAAATGCTAGACGTGACACACCTAACTATTCTGTCTCACATGTCGTTTATCAGTTCACTTGCAGTTGCAATGACAGCTATATCGGCAGAATGGACAGGTGCTTGTATCAACGTATGGCCGAACACCTCTCAAAATGGTTGATTCAGTCTGCTGAGCGAACAGACAGTCAAAGAAGCAACAGAACTTGAAACCCGGCGTCGTCAGTTGCGAGGCATATCCTGGAGACACGTCACAACGTGGACCCAACCAGGTCGTTCACAGTGTTGCTACCGCACCCAAACCCCAAAGCTCTGACTATCAGTGAAGTTGTATCGATCAAACAAAGAAAGCCAGTGTTGTATGCACAAAAATTGATGGTTCACAACGTCCACATCTCCTGGTAGCGGCCTTTAGACCCAAAAATTCACTCCGTTCAACAATTGTTGATAGGTGCGTTTGTTATATATTCTGTTTGTATTTAGTATTCGACTGATGAGATAAATCGAAATGTTAACATTTCGCAACGTTTGTCTTCTTTCTATATTGACGAATTGGATCAAGGGAACCCAATGTTTTAATCTAAGGTAAATATCAAGTGGCATGTGCGGATCCACATCGCGGCTGAGTTGCAAAGCCTGTATGATCATAATGATGGGATACAACCCACCTCAGAAATGAAAGTCTCTTGATTCAAAATTAAACATTCTGTTGTAGTTAACGGCTAACACATCATATTGATCGCCCGGGAATGTTGCCTAAAGTCAATACAATCAGAACAGCAAATCACTAAAACACAATCCTGATTTTATTATTTTGCCTCCTGACAAATTATCTTGACTTATCTCAAGCAAAATGAACATGGTAATTGGCATTGGTATGCTATGTGGTGTACCAGTGTTAACTGTTCATAACAAATAATCAACTTTACCATGTGTCTGTTTGATGAGTAAACAGTGCATCAGTTGTTGGTCTTCCACATACACGATCAGATTGAAGAAATATGATATCAAATTTAGTTTAACTGACATCATAACTCAATATGTGTACAGACTTTCGAAGTCACATAAACCACTATACCCTATTTAGGTGGTGTTTGGCTTACGACAGCACAAACAAGAACAGAGTTTGATTGGAACAATAGGGTCACACGTCACGTGGCACAGCTGGTTGGATATCGCAGTTAGAACAACTAGGTATTGGTTGAACTTCAGCGTCTTCTTTCCAAGAAGTACATCTTTGTAGTTAATTTCAAAACTGGATATAGGGCATTGCAATGGTCCGTTCACCGTGACCACGTCTAGCGAAGAGTTTTATGAGAAGCATGTGAACGAATACTCCAGTTGAAGTGTTAGTATATAAAAGCCATATGAATGATAGAATTGTTTCAGCCTGTAACATTAAAATTATATAGCGAACCCTGTTAATTTGAGCATACTGCATACTGCCAGCAAAAAGGGAATAATCAGCGGCAATTTCTTTAAGGTATTGCCTTAAATATGCTCTGAGGACTCAGTCGAAAGCTAAATATGTCGCAAACCTATACAAATTGGACAATAACCAAGTTCCCGTAGATTCATTTCAATAAACTACTAGTGATGCTGGCAGAAACGGTTGCTGAGAGGATAAGAACAATGTATCATCTAGCGAATGATAGCTAGTTTGATCCTCTGTTCAGGCTATCTCTACCTGATGTGTTCAAACAAGGAAGGAACTGGTCGTGGAGTGTCCGTTTGTGGGTGAGCATCAAGAAGTAGTACTAACATACGTCTGTTTTAATGAAAATCTTTTCTATACGACGAAACCTAAGTCTTAATTCTGACATTTTGGAAGCAGAATCCAGGCTGTTCTCAAATGCACCTATTCACAAATGGTATCAAATGAGATCCATCATACATAACCGAAATCGGTGTACTAAACAGGTGATTAGCCATATCTTGTATATTCTACTATTTCACAGTTGTGATTGAAGAGTTTTATGATATCTTACGTCGTTATTAGTGAGATAGATCAAGGTAACGTGACGTCGAAATACTCACGACGTAGTGCATATCCATGACCACAGCAGAGACTAGAACTCTGGCCACCGTATTGACCACTGCACCATTGACCTCACATTAGGCACGAACGAATTATCAAATGTGAACGTTGAACCACTTTTACTTGTAAGTGATGATCAGGTTACCCGATCGCCTCGAGAAAAGATATAGTAACTGTCCTGTTAACTCCAATCGATAACTCCTCCTCTATGACCGCTCCAAATTGGAATCACAGAAATCATTAACATGTGGGGTGATATTTTGACTACTAATGAGTATTAGGTGATTTTGGTTTTTATTTAGATTGAACATCACCAAAATCCTCTTCTACTCATCAGTACAGATGACTTACTCAATAAAATGCAAAACTAAAGTTACCCTTCAAAGAAAAATCAATTAAACGACTAATTCAAACAATCTATAAGTTCGTTAGTCACTCCTTAACTCTGAACTTTCTTAGGTAGTTAAACCATACAATCATTCAAGTCATTATTTTCCAGTCGTTCCACATTCTTCTATGCTTAACGGTTCATTTGCATTAGGAATAATTATTACACCTAAGAAGATAATCGAGCGCTAGAATCTCTGGTAAAATCGCATATCCTACTCTCATGTGCTACAGTAATATAAGCAGTAGAAATGCATGTCACAGATAACTCATGTCCAGGTAAGCCTTTCAGTTGATACCATTCGAAAAAAAGCACATGACGAGAGTTTCATCTTTGTTAGAACTCGTTTCTACAACGACCTAGATTTCAAATCCGTCCTCATTCCCCGGAAGAAACCATGTTCACCTCTGTACCACCGATTGTAACTTGCACACTACTGAATTGTCATGTTTGAACATTCAACCACATTCGTTTGTCAGTGAAACTGTAAAAATCCAAACATTTCGTGAGCAGATACAACAATGATGTCGATGACCCCATGATGAGGATTTCTGAACAACTAGAATTCACAGCAATTATTAAATTTTTTCACTGATGTTTCAATAACGGACACAAAGAGAATAACCTAAATCCAGTGTCTGTGTGAATAAGAAAACTATGACCTATTTTGAGTAATGTTCAACTTATAACATACAAAGTCGTCAGTCGACGAACAAATGTGTTAATCTAGTTTAACGACTGGAAAACATGTTAGCTATCATTCATGATCCCAATTTAAATACATCCATCTGCGAATATGCTCACTTTGATTGCATGTCAGTATTAAAATCTGTTGGTGATCAAATACTAACAAGCAATGGCATTTGTCTAGAAAGTGTTTATGGTAGCTTGAAATATTCTAGTTTTGAGCTTTACACTGTCGATCTATTAATCGTTTCCAATTGATTCAACATTTCCTATTAGAAACACCACGTTTTTTTTGGTGAACAGACTGCTAGGCACTTCTCAGTTAATGTTCAGCGTACTAGTTGCCTGTTCACTAATCTAAAGGAGATGACCTACCAACCACTTAGAGGCTGTTTCACACAACAGTACCAGTCTTTCACATTGAGATTCAATTCACAATAAGGAGATCTGCGGTAAAACAATAAGTCTGAAACTAGACCACTTGCTCCTTCGGTCGTAATTCAGTACCGTGGTGCGTAGAAATGAATATATCACAAATTGGGTCGAAATATTTCTTTTTCCCGTACCTTCTAAACTAATATTGAACGAAACATCAATTTTTATAATCAAGAGCATTCCATCTAGACACATCTTCCTATCCTCTATAACAACATGTGATGTCGATCCATGATACTGTTGAACAGCATCAAACAGTCTAAATGATTCAATAGACTATCTCCTAGTCAGTCCAACTAGTATAGGATGATTACGTTGAGTAGTCAGCTCACGTATGTAATACGTGATTATACTGATTATAACATACGTGATACAATACTGTAACAGACACAGGTTATCAGTTGACAAACGGAAATTTCTAAATGAATAGCATAGCAAGTAGAACCGTACTTGGGATAAACTTAAAATCATGTACATTTGAATAGTCGGTTTTGATTGGTAGATTTAATCGAAAAAATGGGGCAGAGTTGAACTCTTATTTTCATAGGGCACACAACTAGTGAATCTTTGTGTTCTCATTGAAACTGAAGAAAACTCCAATCACTATCACAATTTACAATGAGTTATTCAACAATTCAAGTGGGTATTGGGAAACCAGCGGTAAGTGTGGCTCAAACCATCGGAATTTCACATTCTGTTCCGGGAAAGGATACATACTACCGGAAAACCACAAATCAATATAATCTTTACGTTGTGAAGATGTTTTTTCAAGTGTTATGAAAGAATATGAAGTTACGAACGCTTGTGTTAATCACATGACTGAACTGCTATTACTTGTTATATTGTCCGTTTACAAAAGCTAGCAAATGAACAAAGTTAGAATATAGCAATTAATAACTTGAAACGGAATGTTATACAAACAGTCCATTTACATACCACGCTTGTCGTTACATTAAACTAAAATCGACACATTATAACCAACTATTATAGTTTTATTATGAAGAAATTTACGGTCAAGATATTACACACATCAACAAAATGAATGCCCGCCTGTTTTCCGTATATCTGTCTGGTCCTTGTTTTTGGGTATAGACCAGACGCTTTATATTACATACTCCATGGTTACCATAAAAATGCTCTGGTCTGTATGGTATGTGTAAGGTGGGCGTTGATCAAAGTCTGGTATTTTTTATCGATTTTATTGTGCATATATGTGTGCACGGTATTCTTGTAACAGCTCTAGAGCAAGATCGAAGGATTGTCCCAGTTCAGTTGTGCATACGAATACAGAGATGAAATAGTTTAGATGAACTTATAAAACCTTATCCTATCATAATGTTATCTTCCATAGTCATAAGGTTGAACGTGGGCAGCTAAAACATGACTGATCAATCAGGAGAAAGATAGCAACTTGATGTGTTATGGAATATTCTGTTTACATATGAACAACAAACGAGTTTCAGAATTCTTTTTTTTAGCACAAGCTTGCATAAAACCTTTTCAACAAACCGCGTCGTTTCATTTCTATTTTTGAGATTTTCAAAGCTATCGCTTTTTAGTTAATTCGTAAATTTGATAGAAATCGATACAACGGTTTCAATACAATTGTTATTCCAGCATATTTACTTCTAGAATAAACAGAAGTAGTATTATTGGCCACTTTTCAACTGTGTACTGTTGACTTGGTTTGATGATGGTTACTGTAACACCCAGCGCGTGTAGTTGATCTTAATTTCTTAACTTGTCTCATGTAATGTGCCGTTGTTCAACTATGCACTTGACTGCTGTCATTATACTCAACTTCGGTCAACTTCGTGACGGGGAGGCTACAGACAAAGATAAACTGTCAGGTGAGATCCTGAAAAATGGCGGACCGGTGATGGAACATGCACTGTTCCAGCTGGTTCACTCCATTTGGGAGCACGAGGTGATACCGTACGAATTCACGGATGACCTCATCGTACTCTCAATCAAAGGTAAGGGTAGCAAGAAGTGGCCTGACAGCTATCAGGGCATAAGTTTGCATAGCTGCACAGGCAAGGTGCTCGCCAGAATT
>JTDE01003127.1:0-17153 GCA_014338405.1 Paragonimus skrjabini miyazakii | reverse complement strand
ATCGGCTTTTTCTTCGCTTTTTAGACCAGTCCAAGTTTCATACTGGAATACAAATTTTCATTCACGAATCTGTCAGTGACAGTTACTCGAATATACGTAACTTTCTCTTACAAGGTGTCCGGTGTGTAGATAGTTTGCGCTCTGTTCAACAGACAACGCGTCAAACTTACTTTGTACTTCAACGGGAAAAAACTGTTAAAATGTACGTATTGACTCGTCCATGTCATTCTTCTAAAGGTGCGCCTTCGAATTGTTCTATCTGACCGACGAAGCAACTCGCCGTCTAGGAATTAGAGTCTGTCACGGTGTTCTAACTCGAGTGTGAACTTTATATTCGGGTGTGCTTTATTGAACTCATTTAATACAACCCGGGGATTATCATCGTTTGGAAAAAGACAAGAAATCAGTATGCACACTGATAATTTAATAGTTATATACTCTTAATAACAAGAAAAATGTGTATTGAGGCTCTTTTGATCTAGTCACCAGATACTAGTTAGCCGGATTATCGGTTAGTGTGAAAAATGAAATCGTTATCTATCGAACACACTAGTAGTGTTGTGAGCCAAGAACACAGATGGCGCAAAGGTTATTTCTTCAGGAAACCAACATATGGGTTATGCATTTCAACATGAAAACACACAAAAACACTCGTCTGTGTACAATACTGATCCCAGAACGTCACGGTTGCCACAGACGCTAATGCTCAATTCCCGTATGTACTGAGAACCATTTCGTGCGATGCTACATTCCGATGTTTCCTCCTGTATTTTTCCTGAGGTTACTTCAATTTCAAAATCCGTGCCCTTTCCTTACTCCTGTATAGCAGTGGTGTGAGTAGTATAGTGCGATCGTTCGTCTTTACTACAGTAGAATGACCCTAGCGATAAGATCTGATCTAGGTTGAAAGATAGTCAAAATATATGCAGTACTAATGTAGTGAGGATGAGTCAACGTAATGTATTACTCACACCACGGTTATTCAGCAGGGGGACCAGATCATATATTTTGATATCGAAGTAGCCGCAAGAAAAATGCACAAGAAACATCGCAGTGCAGCATCGCCCAAAATGGTCCTTGCTACCTAGAGGAACTGAGCATTGGAGTCTGTGACAACGGAGACGGTCCGGGACCAAGCGCTGCGAGCAAATGGGTGGTTTTGTTTTTGGTTCTGCTTAAACGCTTAACCCATGTGTTGCTTTCTCAAATAAACAACCCTTGTGTCATCCGAGTTCTTGGCTCAAAACACCAAGTAGTTCTGTATAGAAAGATAGCGAAGGATTAAAACTTGGACTGAGAATCACACAAAATCTTCAACAAGCAGTGCATCCAAAAAGCTGAAGAGAAAAAACGTTAACATGTCACTATGATCCAATTTTCTGAAAATGAGAACGGGTGACTTAAGAAATGATGATGGTTGATTTAAATTATACGCACATACAGTGGCTGTCGTTTGAACTGGAAACCTTACTTATACACAATTTATTGCACATTTAAGTTAGGAGTATACAGTGCGAATGTCAGCTGAAAAGTTTTCATATGCTAGTTCTTCTACTGTCTGTGAGTGTTTTATATTCAGTGGACAATGAACTAGTCAGAAACAGAAGGAACATGATTTGTAAGCAACATGTAGTCGCGGAACATGTTGTCTATTTCCTGATACGCTATATTAACACAGCTATTGTCTATGTTGATTGCTAATGATGTTTATGCCAAGCATAGGATTGTATGCAAAATTTGTAGTCAACAGTGAACACACGAGCACATTCCAGCCCAACAGAGGAGTAAACCTGGTCACCACGGTTTTTCAACACAATCGTTATCGGATGACCTTTGTTCCTTCATTTTTCATGTTATTTCATCTGTAACTTGATTGATCGAATGATTTATAGTAAACTGGTAACACAACCGCAAAAAAACTAGATGTGGTGACTATATCTGCGTTCGATTGATCGCTTTAACACGAAACGCATGTGGCTTATTCGTGCAAGTTATAGTGTTAATTTGGGTTGTATTCGAACCAGCGAATCATTTTTTTCTTATTTATAGTACTCAGTGTGTACTCTAGAATGGCTATGGGAAGCAGACATGGAACTTGTCATTTTCACATATATAATTCTACAATATGCTTGCCACATGTTAATCTATCGTCATCAGGCTTTTTCTCGCCGCCAATTAGTTCGTTCCCATCATTCATAATTCCATTTGTTTTTTTTTCCAGTCAGTCTTGTTGTCTCCCTGGCCAACCCCCACCCTGTAAGCAAGAAAAGTGGGTTTTTGATCACACAGATTTACCTGACCTCGCTAACCAACTGTTCTCTGTTTACACCTCTAATGATTTCCTTGTGAAATTTTGGTTTAATTGCTATGTATTCAATCTGATGATCAATCGTAGAAACCAAGTTTGTTGGCCATATTTTATTTTTATGTTCACACCAGGGATTTTTACGTAATTATGTAACTGTATGAACTTATCATAAATGATTATCTTAAGAATCTAACCCTACCAATAGATTCTTGTTGATATTTTGAACTGAATTGCTTCTTTTGATCAATTCAGGAACAAGCAACTTGAAAAATAGTAAATAAAAATACAACCTACTAACAGAAAAAGAACTCTTTTCCAGTTATCTGATGATGAATAGGTTCAGAGGACAAATTGCTTAAATGTATCGTACCCTTGGAATTGAAATTGATTATCAAACGCTATATGAGAGATAGCCCACAAACATTCCCTCACGGCTGACACACAATCTCAGGGTTAGCCAAACCTCAAGTATACACTTCTCTAATGAATGAACCTTCGCCCTTTCAAGTTTCATCAAGGAACCTAAATAACGAAAACGAATTTTGATAAAACCATTGCTTATCTTGATTGACTTCATCTAAGATACTTAATCATGAAAAAGCCGTCCTTTAACTTCACGAAGATAGCAGTCAAAAAACTCAAGTGTTCCTGATCCACATGTACGGTTCAGCATTCCAGAATCCATTGGGTCTAACAAGATACACAATACACGTCAGTCCACCTCACTGAGTTCTGCAGCGTTAGTAGCATTCCATACATTAGAATGCTCCCAGTTGAAAGCAAAAGCAACAGAGGAAAGACCAACGTAAACGATCCTATAATTTTTTTGCCAGCTATCGAATGATGCCAAACCCGCATGTGCTGGATGGAATGTCTTGATGGGATAAACATTTTGTACATTGTCGATTTAGTGTAACCTTGACACTGGTCACCAGTTATCAAATGAAAAGTTAGTAAACGAGGGGTTAGTGTACACGACACGTATGTTCCGATTTAAGTCATTCGGTATACACCGTTTGTTACACTAAAGGAGACCCTAGAAGGATGGCTAGAAAAGGGAAGCCACGAAATCGGGTGTGTTCTTTATGCAACCTAGCTCAAGCCATGTACATAGCAACCCCAAGCACCTATGCCTACAAAAATTAAGAGTTCTTCGAAAAGCCAATATAAAGTCGAGTCAAACTGATATAATCAAATCGATAACTGCAAACTGGTGGCCTAACCACAAAAAGGCGATGTCTGCAATCCACTTGACAGAAATGCAAAGAATACAATTTCCAAAAATGGAAGTTTTTGCGACGGCCATACCAATCTGAAGAAACTAGCCAACAGTCTAGTTAATGACAGCTGGTTTGTTCGTAAACACTGCAT
Organism: Paragonimus skrjabini miyazakii; assembly: GCA_014338405.1. Lineage (NCBI taxonomy): Eukaryota > Metazoa > Platyhelminthes > Trematoda > Plagiorchiida > Troglotrematidae > Paragonimus > Paragonimus skrjabini miyazakii. Next base: position 13,474 of record JTDE01003127.1, on the reverse strand, counting down.
CTCACCGACTGTCAGTGCTAACGAGGTAAATCCAAATAAATGCAAAATATATTTTGTACACTTTTTGACTTGATTTGATTGCTTGTGGACTGCTTTGTTTTCACATCAACGTAATCATTTAATCCTTTAAGTAGAGATTGTTTTAATTCAGTAATCTGACCACTTTTGAAAAATAAAACGAAGTATGTTAGCTAATGATCATGCAGGACATTGTACATACCTGAATGCAGTTGCCTAGCAACATGCCTCTGAGAATTAAATACCCTCTGACAATCTACAGTTTGTAGGATTTTTTTACGTAGGGTAAGCTAGGAATATTTATTTACATGTGAATCTGTATTGGATGATTTAAGAAGAAAAGTCAAGCTGCAATATTATTTCATTTTCGAACGAATCACAACAGAAACATGGCAAAAGTGAAAACCAAAAGAAAACTATCGGAATTAAAACTCAATCATCGTCTATCAAACATACAACAACCACACTGAAATATACAACAGACAACAAACAGCTAACATCATCACTGAGATGTAGACAGTATCTTCACTTCACCGTAATGACTCTGGTAATCATTTGATCTGGTGTCCCGAGTAGGTTTGTCAACTCTGCTCTCGATTTCAGCTATTGATGACACAACTGCGACAGACTTTGGCAGATTGTTACAGATTGGCTTCCTCTGGAAATGAAAAAGCTGTTCTCTACCTGTCGTTAATAAGTTTGTAAAATACCAACAAGATCATAGAGTCATTTTTGCACATGTGTTCGAGTATGTTCGAGCACTTACAACATTCAGTTGATAGGAGATCATAGATTACAATGTGAGCACATCAGGTGAGATCATAGTCCACACTTTCAGCGTCATCAAATACCACTTTATTGAACAGTAAAGCATTCGGATATTCTATAAAAAAAATTGAAGCAGAGATTTATGATGATTATTACAATTTGCACTTATCTAGTCTGAAATGTTTGACCAAGACGACGATCCAATAGTAACCATCATTCACAGCCTATCTGTATTTTTAGTCAGTCTTGTTTCATCTCCGGCCAACCCTCACGCTATAAACATGAAAAAAATTGTTCAAGCGGTGACGATATCTTTTATCGGGCTGTCAGACGTTTAGAAATAGCGTATACGTTTCGTTAGGTGCATAGATACGATCAATGAACTCAAACCGTCAGTTGTGTCGTTATGTGTTTGAGCAAAACTCATTGAGTGTGCTATTCGTATGTTCCCAATTTGCGTATCACACAAATTCCGTGTTCCAGGTTTCATAATTCCGGAGCAATCTGAGGCGTTCTTTGTCTAAAACGAATTTGAGTAAAGACCCTCGACCCTCCTATTCAACTGCAACTAACGTCTTCTGATATGCCAGAATGAATGTGAACTTATTCTCGAAGTCTCATCAGTGGAGTTACAGTTATAAACCAGACTACTAGCCAGTTCGCTTGGGGATCGGTACAATTTATCGTACTAGCCAACCTCATTGACGGAAGTGGAAGATTGATTTCTCGAAGCGCTGGTGATTAAATGTGCAACGGTCACGGCGATCGTGAGCAAGTTTAATTTACTTTCTACATTTGTAAATGCGTTCTTTGTCGATTGGCTACCAAAAGCTAGCGCATCTATAACTATAAGAGCTTGTGAACAGAATAAGTAAGGAATGTGGCTGTTCAATGAGAACAAGTTTTGTATAATCGAACAAAAAAAGACTAAAGATATATATATATATCAACTGCTTAGTGTGAAATGAAATATATGTGACCAACGACAGCTGATGAGGCACTGTTTTAATAAACATCGTAAATTCGTAATCCTGTCAATCACATACCTTCATAGAAAAACAGTAATCATGTGGAATGATGTACTGCTCTGTATTTACTATTGAAGATTCCAAGAAGCGAATACTTCGACGTTACAAACAAACAAACCTAGAACAACATTTTTTTTGTAGGGTTACCTCCAGTGGAGTAAACAGTGAGCTGTTACAGTCTGAATATCTGAATATGTTTGTCCTCAAAACCTAAACTTGGTTAATCCAATAGAATCGATCTATTCTCCTTAGTTGTTCGCATTTCTAGTCTGTGAAATGATACAAAAAATGTTACAAAATTGTATTATAATTAAGTGAACTGGATGGGGTAACAAACAAGACACCATCCATTAACGTTTCCGTTAATGAGCAATCGCATCTCATAACTATCGGTTATGTAAATTCAATTTGGTCTTTAATTTTGGTTGACTTTTACCAACAACTATACTGGCCGTATTCAAACTAGGAAGTGTGTAGCCAAATTAACACTGACCACAACAGAAGCGATCATCTAACTCTTAAATCAGCATTGCGTTTTAGTCCACTGTTGTGCATTCAGCCCGAATTTATGGTTCACAGATTGCATGTGTGTTAGACACCACTGCCACAACTCTCAACAATAGCAGTTATTTCAATTTGAACATCGCCCACAATTGATCGCAGCTGTCGCATTCCCATAGACTATCCAGTCGGCCCCTTTCGAAAGGAAGCACTAGACTCGAGTATTTATCAGTAATCTAAGATATCGCCTAGCAGGTTTAATGAGATCGGAGATTTCGACCTGTCTAGGAAGTCCTAATCGCGAGATTATCGATTGGAATTAACAGGAAAGTAACTGTGTCTCCTCTCGAGACGATCGGGCAACCTGACCATTACTCACAAGCGAAAGTGGATGAGCGTTCTCATACGATAATTCGGTCGTGCCTAACGTGAGGTCAATGGCGCAGTGGTAAACACGGTTGCCTCATGAACAGCGTGGCCGTGGTTCAAGTCCCGGCAGTGGCGATGATATGCACTACTGACGAGCTCTAATGAGTGCGAAACTCGAGTCTAGTGCTTCTTTTCGAAAGGGGCCGACTGGATAGTTTATTTGGATGCGACAGCTGCGATCAATTGTGGGTGATGTTCAAATTGAAATGAACCAAATCCCCGACTTCTCAACAGTAATAGCAGTTATAGTGGAAACACTAGCACTAACAACACTATAGCAATACTCATACAGGGGTTGCTGAATGCATTTTTCTCAGGGGCATTTGAATAATAAGCTTAGAATGGCTGTTCTAATGTTGTGATCCAAGAACGCAGATGGCTCAAGAGTTGTTCATTCGACAAAACAACACATGGGTTAAGCGTTTAAACAAGACCTGAAACAAAACCACTCATTTGCACGCGGGATTCGGCCCCAGACCGTCTTGGCTGCTGCAGACGTCAGTGCTCAGTTCCTTTAAGTAGCAGGGACCATTATGGGTGATGCTGCACTCTAATGTTCCTTCCTTCATTTTTCCTGCGGCTTGTACCATGTCAAAATATATGCTCTGGTCCTACTACTGAATAGAAGTGGTATGAGTAGTATATTACGATCTTCACTGCACTAAGATGCAGTAAGTGTTTTCTTACCGACAATCTTCGCACAAACATCTCGTCATGTTGCTGTAGCCTGTTTGATAAATTTTATTCCTCTGCGAATATAAAATAGTATTAATAATTATAACACTGAGGATTTGCAGACAGAACAGTGACATCAAAATGTGATATCCCGTTGGCGAACTACTTGTGATGTAGACATGAAATAAATGTATTACGGAATGACAACAAACCACACATCCTAATCATCGTGTGATTAATTCAAGTCCTAGTGTTGGTCCTTAATTGAAATGAACGTTGACTCACATATATGTACTGCACGTTCCACCACTACAGTGAAAACAGTAGAACTTGCAAACACAACAATAATGATTACCACATGTGTCATAATTCAGTAACTAATCGTGGTCTGTTGTTATGTTGTCAGTCCGAATTTGTAGGTCAAACGCAATTGTGGTCATAACCACGCAGCAAATTCAGGGGGCTGCTTACTTAATCGAGTGTGCGAGACCTTTCATAGAAAATAAACTTGTCTGTTCCGTAGAATGTAGTCTCTACAATGAACAGAAATCATCAAATGCCTTTCGGAAATTGATTATTGGACTATTCTTATCTCAGTATATGCAACTAGTAACTAATCTACCACACAAATATAATGCGCATTCTAAACTATACATGTACGTGACGTTTTTCCTGTTGCAAACGGTTTCAGTCAAGGTTCACGACGTTGCACCTTCAACAAAACAATTCCCTAAGTTTTACTTGTATACGGAACTTAAAAGTTGCCGCTAGCGTTATGAACGCCCTCCGAATTCAACAGGCTCGTCCAGTGCCATGTAGTATAGGGATAATGCGTGGGGAAAACCAGTTTGCGATAAACGCGAAAGTTTTACCGCCATTCCGTGAACGCAGATTGCTCCCTGGTTTGTATAATTCAACTTTCGGCACGTTTCAAAACACGTAGAATGACGGTTGTGTTTGCGGAATTTACCATACCAAACTAATGTTTCTTGATGAGAGTTGATTCAAGCCATGCAATTTTTATAACTCAGTGGTTTGGTTGTCGAGTTCTGTGAATCATGTCACTTTCTTTGACGTAACATCAAGAACGCTTCATCCAATGCGGTTGTTTTTCCACGTTCACCACAATTCACTCAAACAACAACAACAATCAACAACAGAGAGATTTCCAGAACATGACTTGTTGGTTCACCCACAGTTTTTAAAAATGTGATTAACACTGATGCCTTCTACAAAGATTATTTTAGTCTATCCAGCTCAGCTGATCTATACTTGAAAGCATGATCATTGATATAGATAATGCTCTCCATGGTCCACGTCATCGTCAAAGACAGAAATAGATCAGTGATTCTCAATGATGCTTAACTTATACATAATCAAGAAAATGAGTAAAAACACACCCTGTATGGGATGAGAGAAAGGTAAAAAGAAACTGTCGGAAAGGGATCTAACTACTAGCAAAAAGATTGCTACGTCTATATTCAAACATTCAGCATCAAGGTGCCTACAACTTGCAAAGAAACGAACCAGCTATAAATGGAAGCAAGGCGTCAACAGCACAACAACATCCTTACGGCCTTCATTGTCCGCAGCTATTAATTGCTCTTAGTTCACAAACAACTCGGCCAAACAACAACATTGACGTCACTGTGCTCGATTAGCCGCGATCTCACCTAACGTCTCTGGCCACTAACTCTGTAAGCCGCGAGGTCCATAGTCCGGGAGACGAACTCAACTTATAGTGGCCAACCTCTTCAAAAACTGGTTTTCGAGAGCTGGCTGTTCCCCTGTTTGAACCCGCCATCCCACATGTGTAGCGCAAGTGAGGGACCCTGGGGCGACTTTTGGTGATGTATGCTATAGAATAGTTTTGGATCGATAACGAACTTGTTAGTCAGATTAAGCTGGCATTAGGTTGCCTGATTGAAATATACTTGTAAATGGATTTAATAACACTGTTGTATAACTGGCAGCTTCGTTTGTGAGAAGTATAGTGTGTACATTCGGGAGCCAAAGGGCAAGTCTCAACGCCAGGGGGACGGCGGATCAGAAGCGATTGTTGGATCAGTGTGTACGCATTATGAGGGACTTACCATCAGGGTGAATTACAATGTACCTCTGCCCAGTGAGTGTGAACGCACGTGAGCCACGCAAATGAGTTTAGCGTTCGCGGTCCTATGTTTTAACAAAACCTGAACTGGATTTCATGCGATAAACCACTTCGCAGATCAAGCTTCCTTGGGGTCACAACAACAACAGTGTTGGATACGCTGAGACATCAGACCAATACATATCGCCAAGTTCTTTGGTCAGATACATCCAGTTCGCTTTTCAAAATTTTTTCACGAAGTTTCAAATCCAGAGGGAATATTTCCATCTCACATGTTACTTCAAAGATGGTGTCTCCGCAGTCATTATAAACAAGAAATCTCAATGTAGTTTCTTTTCTAGGAAGCTGATCGAGCTTTGCCATTATCAGTGCTCGTGCAGCAGTCATCGGGTAAGATGACAGCTGCATCTCAATTTTTGCTTACGGAACTGGAAGGGAAGCATTCAAAAACTTCGGGATGACTTTGAGTGGGCGAATATTTTGGAATACCATATAGCTCACAAAGGTCCCGGCTGATTTTTTCGGGCCGATCCGCGAAAAACTACATTCGCCACGGGAGTTAGTGGTGATTAGTAGGTCAAGCCACCAAAGGTTGGTCAATCATAGTTCGAGTCAAAAACGACATAGTACGAGTTTAGGTGCTCAAATGAACACTCAATAGCAGGCCTAGGTGGCCTGTTAACACTTGTCAATTGGAAGACAGAAAGCCCAAGCTTAGCGGCTATCAGCTTCCACTAGGTTAAATGAGTATGTATATTGACACGGTTATCCGTAGTCTCGATAGATGAAAAATTACGGATGACAACTCACCTGTCTTCCATCTGAAATTAGGGATATACAGTCACTCAATATGGGTGGACGTGGTCTGCTTAAGTTCTCAGACCTGTCATGCGTAGCTTGTTGCAGCACCAACATTTGCGCTGTGTCACCCCTGCCACAAAATGAGACATGGAATGATCCTTGAAAGTCGCTGTATTTCGGATGAGTATTTCAACGGAATCGATGCAAAAATCTCATGAAAAGATTGGCAAAGGCGAATCTTTTGAAGTACTTAACTAGTGAAGCCTTGTTATGCGCCCCCCCGAGCTGATTGCCCCTCAGGGGTCGCTCACAAGGTAGCCGAAGGGCGACAGTGTGTTGACGATGTTTGATGATTTGGATGGTGATGATGATATCTGAAGTTCAGTCACCTGTTCGCTATTCATTGTAATCCCCTGATATAAATCTTCTGAAGACGTTGCTAAAATCATATGGTGGCCTACTGAACCATATTCATGCGCTTTGAATAAAAGTACATCCTGCATATACAACATTCTTGAGTGCAAAATACGGATTTTGTCACAATAACACCCGGAAGTGAATCTGACGTATTTACTGATTAGTCTGCCGATGACCACGCTCAGACAGGAATGTGAAACCCTGGCATGATAGTGCATGAGTCCCCTATATGGAGAACACACGGACAAATCGTGGTTCTCTTTTTTTACTGACTACGCTACTTTCCTATTTCTAACCCTTCTTCATGATGTATGTATACTTTATTCATGTGACGGATCCACAAGAACATCTTCATTCTACTGGGAGTGGAAGCCCCTGTTTTTGTTGGTTTTTATTTAGGTTTATTCGCGATTAAGTGCTCGTCATGTGTCCGAGTTGATTCAGCGATAGCTGTGGCGAGTAGTCACATTCTAGCCGGCTGTACCTATCTACTACTTTGTTAGGTAATCCATCAAATAGTCTAGCCTTTGAGACAACAATCACTCTATTATGATTGATACGCTAAATGCTTCAAATGGAATGCGACTGTACTGATTTTATCTCTAGTTTACTGAGAGTGATTCAGTGTTGCTCATATAACTGGCATTGTGGGCACACATGAACGCAGCAGTGTGGTCCATCAATTACCAGAAGGGTAATATAGCTCGTCTGGCGGATCAGGCCAATAGAACAGGCATGGGAGAACAGAAACAACACGCTTCAAGATTGAGATAGAATACTGAATTAATCAGTCGATCAGCTGAGAACAAAACACAGCATTATCTGGGAGGCAGTTGCGATACAAAAAGGTTGCGTCAGATAACACATTTCAAACTGGCTCAAATCGCAAGAAGACCGCTAAAACCCTTAAAACTAGAAACACTAGGAAATTTGTACTAACTAAACAACGGATACAGTTAGAGCTTGGTACTTTCGTACTTTAGCCATGCAACTAGTCCAAAAGAATTGAAACGACTATCACCAGAATACTTTAATATTTTCTACCGCGTGAGTTAACATGAATGACTGATCCATGTTCTTGAACGTGAAACAAACTACTGTATATCGACTGGAAAACCGCAATATTCGGAATTAAAGACTTCGAATAATCCTAGGAATCGTACATGAATTGAAACCTCTCACGCAAGTATTAAGAAGAATCCGGACTGGTTGCAACAAGCAGTTATTATTTGTGAAACATGAACCCATCACTATAGATGTACACAAGTAGTGAAGCAATCAGTCTGTCATTTGCTGATCTTAATGGCAAATGCGGAGTCACAAACTGTGAGGTGATTGGTACAATACAGAACAAAGAACTTAGCGAATAGCAGAAGGCGTAATGCTGAGGTTTTCCGTCCATTCTTGATGTGGTACCTTTAATGCGATGTTTGGGTTGATTCATTGTTAGATCTCCTCATGTGTTCAAGCTTAGATAAGCTGTGAATCGAGTAGATGATCACCACAAAAACCTAAACTTAATTCATTCTGCTTAACAATACTGAACACGAAACACGATTTGCAGAATCTGTTATGACTCGCGATTATGCGCAGTTTATCAGAGTAGCCGTAAACCTCTTGATTCGAGCAGAACAAAACAGAATGTGGAAGGTTTACTCATATCAAACTGCTTTTGTGAATAACAAACTAGCTTTCATGCAAGTGGAATCTGCGCACGAAAATCACTCGTTAGCAATTGGCATTTCACGAAATAGTAGCTCAAACAATTAAATTTAGTAGTGTGCAAAAAACAAACAAATCAGTATTCATGTCAATAAGGAAGACGTCGTGGGAGGAGTACAGTTAACATTAGAGACGTGCAAATTCTTGGGTATACTAGGGTGGCGTGGTGGACTGTGTGTTGATCTTGTGTCAGGGGATTGAGTTTCAAACCTCAGGGTTGCTATGTTGTCACTATATTACTAATACAAATGGCAGTTGTCGAAAGCCTCTTTCATCGATTATGCCCAGAGTCAGCGTAACGTATAGCAAGAGTGCGCACATGAGGAGCCAGACAACGGTTAAAATCCGAGTCTGAATGGTATGAGATGTGCAAAATTAATTATACTGTCGAAAATGAAATGTCATTTTATCAAAAGCCGGGTTGTCAAGGTATTTTTGGGATGTTACAAATCAGTGTTAGTACTCAGTGTGACTCTGCCAACAACTCTGTTTTGGACAGTTGAACACTTTATGGACGTAAATAGCATCGAAACCCTCGACACCCAAATGTAACTTGATGTTAAGTGTTTGAATTTAGCCATAATTCACTTACTAGCCGAGCTCCTTATATTCGGTTTTCTGCTTCTTGGATCAGGCATGCTTTTCTTCATGATTGTATACCAGTTAAGCCTGAGCGCAGATCAATAACGTACTGTTATGTTTGATGCTTATTATAGTATTATAGATGCAAGCGTTGTAAAGAAACTGTAGTCCTGGTTGAGCAGTTTATTTAAATCTGTAACTTTCGGAATCAATAACCGATTCTGTCCGAGGTTCTAGAAGAGATGTTCTTTTAAGGTTTGAAGCCTTACAGGTATTAAACGAAATAGATAAAGCACCTAATGATGCAACAACCACATCACACGTCAACTCGAAGCGAATAGTTCGGTTGATTCTTTGAACTGATGCATTTAATCACGATCTCGATACAATGCTTTAACACTGTGTTGGTACTGAATTACGACCTACTTCTTTTCAATCCCATGAGTTATCATTAACAGAAGCTAACTATGACATATCTGGAAGGGAGATACTGGACATCTGTTTGTCGATAAAACATTTCCATCATCTGTTGAAAAGTAGGAACTTCACTATTTAAACAACCCACAAACCTTTCACTTTCGCTGTTAATGCCAGTTGGGATAAATGTTATTCTCAAGAAAGACGACATCAGGAGTTCACAACACAATTCATAACAGATGCCTGACACACTGACAGAAACTCCGATGTAGCTGCACACGCACTCTCAAGACTATATACTGACTCGTTTGTTTGCTGAAAGACATAAGTCGCTTCCAACATTTTCCATGTTCCCCTTACACTGATGCGAAACACTGTTGCATGAGATAATTTCAAAGGCGTTCCATGTCTTAGCTTACCTCTTTCCCTGCCCACCCATTTTTCTCTAGTTATCTTTTTTGCTCCAAACTACACTCATACTGATCACCGTCCTTTGTCCTTCGTCCAGTATGAACAAAGATGGAAGCTGGTGGACCAAACGGTGCTTCCATTATCAGAGGTGTAAGGTACATGACCATACCGCTACTTCCGCTCAAAATTACCCCATTCCCGGTGCACGATTCTCCCATGTTTACGTTGATTTAGTTGGCTCATTATTCACTTCAAGCCAGAAGACGTTCCTGTCTACGTGTTTCGACAGATCTACGCGGTGAGCTTCTGTCCAAGTCATCCGCTAGCTTGTTCCTCCAGCATTAAACTGCCAAGTTTGACGTCCTGAGGATCGTCAATACAAACAGAGGTTCCCATTTTCAGCCATACCTCTTCCGCGACTTAACCAATCTGTTGGTTTCCAAATACGTCGACCTGACTGCCCACCACCCAGTTGCTGAAGGCGTAGCCCAACCTTCCCAATGACGGAGAAGAACACTGCTTGCAGCAAAATCGACGCAAAGTTGGTCAGACCGCTTATCATTTAGTTAATCGATCGTCAGATCCTTCTTTGAGGGAGACATTCAATACTCCGCTAATGAATTGATCTAAGGAACAAAGTAGCGTCTTTCAAGTGATATTTTCAACCCCAGCGCATAATCAGCACTAGATCTGTCAAATCATGCATATCGTTTTGAATCTCATGTAGAACGTCGGGCTATTACAATCTAACAGTATTAATCCTCTAAGCGCCTCCACAAAAACCCAAATGATTCGATTCATTTTTATTTGTTGTGACACAGTTTTGCTTTCACTTCACTTGTACTATGGTGTCTCATTTAAACCAGTCTCATCGTCAACATCAGCAGATTCATAAACACTAATATATCACCAGTTCTTGCTAATGCATAACTACCATACAGTCGTGAAGGAAGCAGCAAACCTAGCCAAGAGAAACAGAAACAGAAGGAAGGGGGATTAACTACTAAAAAATTGAGGCTATATGTATACTCAAACATTAGCACTAATCTGCTTACACATTGCAGTCTAACAACCGAGTTATATTTAAAGTAGTTAGTCATTAGAAAAGACAGCTTTTTCACGGCCTTTAATGCTCCGCGAAAACAACTGCTATTGTCTCATGGACAATGATATCAAACGTAGACAGCATTCTCGCCATTGTTACCCATGAAGATTATACACCGTTTCACTAAACGTCTCAAGTTGCCGACTCCCCCAGTCGCAAGGTCCCCAGCCCTGGGAGACGAACCCCACTTACTGTGACCAACACTTTGGTGAATGATTTCACTTGTCTATATCAAGTCACCTGGTGTCCACGTGTGCATCTACAGCCTTAAGCCAGTCAGCTGCAGCGTCGGCAAAATGTGTTCGATGTAGCAGACGAATAGCTGACATCCTTAATACATGGCATTACCATCTAATTATGTGTAAATATAGGGTTTGAAGAAAAGAATTTACTTGGCACCCACTGTCGAATACCCGCTTCCTAATCTTCCCGTTGCTTATCCGATGCAAACGGCCAAACGCAGACATCGGTGGTAAAATACTTGAAGACAATTTACTTCACCGAATGAACAAGTTTTGTAGCCGTAAGGTAACGCGGCCCTCGTTGTCGTCTTGTATACGCACCCTCCAAACCCCAGAGAGATGGTTTTCTGTTGCCAGAAGTGTCCTAGGTTAACGAATACCACCTTAACCTTGAAGATACTAGCCTATATTTCACTAACTATTCCTTCGCCGCTGTTGACGCAACCATTTAACCACATGGACCGGTCAGTAGCCTTCATAATCTCATTATCCAACAATCAGTCTACGTATTCACAACCATCTTGTGAAGGTACCTTGCATTCTGAGGCTGTAAGATGCATTCCGAAATATTAGATAGAACCGGAAGTAGCGGTCAGCGTTATATGTGCCGTCTGAAAGTCACCAAACAACACCTTACCTGAATAGTCATAATAAGTCAACAATCTACCTGGTTGGAGGTCCACGCCGGAATCTTCAGACTGCTTTAAGCAACGCTCGATTAAGTCGTTTGTGGAAAAATGAAATAGAAATGGTGAAAGTGGACAGCGTTAACAAACACCACACTTGGTTTTGAAACCGGCAGACAATTCAGCGCAGACCCACATCCCAGGTGAAATGTGAGGAAGAAGCACCTGGAGTATATTCACATAACTGTACAGTACATATCTACGTTTGAGCAACACTAAAGGTTTAGACTGATCAGCTGAATTGAACGCACTTATTTGGTCAAAATAATGGTGATTACAGCGAGTATGACCTCGTTTCAGAATTTAGTGGAGTGAACAGTTGATCACTGTATTGTGGTTCAAGATGAAACGACTAGTGTCCCTCTTTAATATCTGCTTCTCCAGATGTAGTTTGTCGACCAAGTATAATGGGAGCCAGGTCCTTCGCAATGACTGAGATCAAGGTAATTCCTGAATGGCTTGCGCAAGAGCCCCGCTTATGCTCCAGCTGACTTTAATGACGCTAACGTCAGGACACCTTCTATTCGGATATGGTCGCTCTCCTTCGGTCAACACATAGTTCTGATATAGTCATTCTTGTCGGCCGCCTCAGTAAGACCGAGTCCTGTTTAGATGGCAAGTTTGGGATAGCATCATGTGGCTCGGACAATGACGGTGAGTTTCGCAGCTGTGCGCTGAGCACAAGCTATTTTTTAGCCAGCACTAGTTTTGATATCATGCGCATCATTGTTATACTTGGTGCCTCCTTCTTAGGATTGGACCTGTTTTTCACCAAACCACATAGTTGTCAGTTATAGGTAGCGGGATTCCACTCAAGACTGTCGTTTTTATGGGAACACATATTTGGATTCGGTCCATGTGTTGGTATGTTGACGTTTTGTTCTTACTTTTTCCAAGCAACGGCTCCACCGACAACAGCGACTAGCTGTTGAAAAACTGACTATAAAGTCGGTAAAACATAGACGACGAACTACCCAAGCTGGTAGGCTTAACATTTTTTTACTCTAAAAACCCTGATAGCTTCCGAACTCAAATCTCACAGACCATTCAGAAAGCAGATATTGCAGCATGCGGCATCATGGTTTGTGGGCTAAAAAAGCACTGGATTTCAGAGAAATCCCTGGAGTCGTTAGAAGCCAAACGGAAAATTTCTCCTGGAAATTATAGTACAAGTCTACGAGAGATCTTCGTAGGAAGCTGAAACGCAGCCTACTTATTGATCGTGAGGCTTGGTTAAGGAAAAAAGCTAAGGAAATGGAGACCGATTTTGCTTCAGGGAACACCAGCAAACTCCCTAAGCTTATCCGTGCCACTGGTCCCAGGCGACCGTCTGTCAATGAAGGTATCAGCGAGACAGACGGCACGCTCATTTTTAAGGTTCGAGCGGTTGTAGATCACTTTGAGGATCAAGTTGGCTGTGCTCCTGCTCCTACTGTACTGTCGCCACAAACTTGTAACGTACCACCCTGGTCGGTAGATTTAGGACCACCCACTGAGACTGAGGTTCAGAATTGCATTTCGGCTCTCAAACGTAATACAGCTGTTGGTCCAGATGATATTGT